>CAIGQQ010004828.1:1263861-1279980 GCA_903798035.1 Danio albolineatus | reverse complement strand
AAAAAATGCTCGGTTGTCATAACCCAACATTGGGTCAATATGGACAATCCAAGCACTGGGTTAATAGTGTTCAATTAAATTTAAATGACACTTTTAAAGTTGAGTTTGTTCATATTTGACTTTTTGGGTTTGGTTTGTTCATATTTGACCTAATGTCAGAGTATTCAGCCAGCATTTTAAAGCTCACAACAAATCTAGCTGTAGACATTTATCATTTATTGTTAAAAATCAACAATCAATCAACAATTCTGACAAGCAGAAAAAGTTGCACTGTCTACTCTAAAAATGCAGGACTTTTTTCACTGGGTCAAATATGGGCAAACCCAATGAATTTAACCAAATGGTTAAATTGTGACAATTTCAAATATTGTTTATTTTACACTCTAACCCAATGTTTGGTCAAATATGGATAAGCACAACAGTTGGGTTTAGAAAAAGTAATTAAAAAATAACCCAAAGTTGGGTTTGTCCATATTTGACCCAACAATGTCTTAATACAACCCAGCATATTTTAGAACCATAGGATTGATTCTGAATTACATTAGCATTCTCTTAGAATTTATTTACTAGCAGAACAGTTTACACTCTAAAAAATGCTGGGTTCGGTCAAATATGGACCCTGTGGGGTTGTCCAAAATATTGAAATGTTGGGTTACATTTTTTTTTTCAGTTAAATTTAAATTATACTTTTTAACCCAATGCTTAGTCAAACGTGAACAAACCCAACATTTGGCTTTAAAATTTTAATTTAACCCAATGTTGCATTTGTCCATATTTGACACAACACTGGGTTAATACAACCCAGCATTCTTTAGAATATGCGTTTGGTTACGAATTTCATTAGCCTTCTTTTAGAATTTATTGTCAAGCAGAACAATTGCACTCTTAAAAACATTGGGTCAACTATGGACAACCCCAAATATGGTAAACCCCAATGTTGGGTTGATTTTTTGCAATTAAATTTAAATGACACTTTTTTTGGTTGGATGGTGAAAATTATTGGTCATTTTACACTTGAACCTAATGCTTGGTCAAATATGAACAAACCCAACATTTGGGTTTAAAATGTAATTTTACTCAATCTTGCATTTGTCCATTATTGACCCAACACTGAGTAAAGACAACCCACCATTTTAGATGCACAATTGGTTCTGAATACCATTAGCCTTCTTTTAGAATTGACAAGCAGAACAGTTGCACTGTTAAAAACATTGGGTCAAATATGGACAACCCCAAATATGGACAACCCCAGTGTTGGGTGAATTTATTGGTCACTTTACACTTGAAACAAATGCTTGGTCAAATATGAACAAACCCAACATTTGGGCTTAAAAATGTAATTTAGCCCATATTTGAACAACACTGGGTTAATACCACCCAGCATTCTTTAGAATGCATAATTGGTTCTGAATTCCGTAAGTGTTCCTTAAGGATTTATTGACAAGCAGAACAGTTGCAGGATTACAGGACTGTTGTGTATCTTATCTTCTACTTGACCTACAGTCTGTCAGATATAGAAGCAGGTTGTTTACATGATGGTGACAGTCTTCTGGACTCCACATTTCTCTGGTTGAGATTGAGCAGATCTAGGACACAGCAGCTGCCTGCTAAACTGGGAACCCCTTGAGTCCAGACTGTCTGAGCCATTCTAGTTTCCCATCAACCAGACCTCACCAAATCTGGCTATCAGGCGTTCATCACATCAGGAAATCACATTAAACAACTTCTGTTCTGACTCTTAATTAAAGTCAACCACTTCTGACAGACTTTATGTCATGAATTCATGAAAGATATTTGGAGGACCAGCTGATGAAAAAGTTGGCTTGCTAGACAGAGGATCTAATGTAATGGATTGAATGGCCTCAAAATGTTTCCCACAGCTCTGTATTTTTGTGATGCCCCAATTCATGGAGACGTTAGCATTAGACTGAGCAACAGGACACCGTACCCCTTAAAAAGATCTGTATTTTAGCCTGACTGTAATGAGAGCATGCTGATTGTTGTTGACTGCGGTCACGATGCCCAAACTGCATGAGAAACTCTCATGGAAACTGTAGACTGACACGTCTAGTTCATTCATAGCAAATTTTAAAAAGTACAATACTGAAAATAATTATAAAATATTCTAAACACATGATATTTGTATAATATAGATATCTCACAATTTCTATTCAAATGAATATTATTTGTGTTATTGTTTTGTTAAAAATATTACAATATGAAAAATGAAAATGTTTTTTTCCATTATGAACTTTGATATAGAAGTAATAGAGTGTATGACAGCAGCATTATATGCGAATTAATTATTAAAATATTTACTTAATACATGAGATTTTTACATATTTGACTTAAACATTTGAAATATAAAATTAATATATTAATTATAGACCATTTTGAGGAATGTAAACGATAACAATGGTCCCAACGTACTTTCTGTTGTACATGTTTAATTTCTATAGCTCCGAGAATCCGAAAAGAGCCACATACAGATAAATAATGTTATGATTGCTGATTCAACATTAAGTTATGATTGAATTGCCTCGTTACAGTTATGAAATAGTTTGATAACAAGCAGGAAATATTCATGGGCCAGTGACATCACCACATTGAAATGGTCTATATTGGAATTACTGTTCTGATTAAAATATATTGAAATTACAGTATACATTGCATGGATGTACAGTAAAGATGAGTGAGCAATTCCATGCAAATGTCAACCTTGCCATGAAAAAATTAAGTTGTCATCATAAATAGCGAAACCCTTTTTTGTGTATCATTGTATTTTACAGTGCTGTACAAATACTCAAAAATGTCTCGGTCAATGTTTTCAAACAATTATATTTGATTTACCAAAATCTCACAAGTGGAAATTTCACATCTGTCACATCCATAACAAAGCTTTTTCTTCATACATGCAAAATTGTAAATAAAAAAAAAAACCAACTATTTTTGTTCTTTAGAGAGCCGACACTTATCCTTGTGATTATCATTATTTCTTTTGGATTGTGCAGTTTAATCCACAGAATTTCTACAAAGTATGTTGTGCACTGTAAACTCGCAGACTTTTCTCGTCACATCCATAACGCATGTTTATGGATGTTTTTATTTTTATTTTTTACCTCATTTAAAGTATAAAAATTGTTTTCAGATTGATACTTTTTGGATCCCATTATTCTGTGTATATTTGTTTTGGAAAATGTAAAAAGATGATTCAACATAATGTTAACATATACCTTATCTGTGCGTTTATGTTTTGAGTTTTTACTGCAAATGTCACATCCATAACACTGGAATTGCTCATATATATATATATATATTAATATAAAATATATAAATATAAAAAACAATGGTCCCAGCGTATTTCCTGTTGTACATCTATACATTTTTAATTTCTATAGCTTCCAAGAATCCAAAAAGAGCCACATACTGATAAATAATATTATGATAGCTGTTTTAACATTAAGTTATGATTAAATTGCCTCCTGTTACAGTTATGAAATAGTCATGAAATAGGAAATCGAAATAGTATATATATATATATATATATATATATATATATATATATATATATATGTATGTATGTATGTATGTATGTATGTATTATTTTATATTAAAAACACATACATCAATACAAACTGTATAGCTGCCTGTAGTCCATTGATAACCATCTGTGAAGTACATTTCAAAGATAAGTTTAGGTCAAAAACAGCCCTAATTAATACATAATCTCTTGAAATGTGTGCCCTTGTTAAACATGAACCCTTGTTTGCTTTTTAAGGTAAAAAAGCGCGAATGCAGCCGTGACGTCATTTCTACAAATACTGAATCAGAAGAAATTTTACAGACGACACAAAAATAACTGCATTTCAATGACAGAGCTCGTGGAGGCAATCTAGTGATTCCTTCATGTTATTATGACGATATGAGGAATAAAGAAATGTTAATAAACAATGACCTACCTTCACCAAACCGCATTTAGTCACTGAACGAAAGCCCATCCACAGAAATAAACGCGTCCATGACTCGATACCGCGAGGTTTCTTATTGGTCGAGAGGCTTCTACTGTCTGTGAAGAAAGACGCGTCGCGTTTTATTATTATAATTACAGAGCTCTGATTGGTTGATGTCGAGATTCCAGCGTACGCGTCGCGTCAAACGAAACGCTTCAATGACTTTTGCGTCAAACGTCTAGCGTCCAATCCTTCACATACAAGAAAACGAGTTTTGCGTTCTTACACATAATGTAAACGTGAACACTTTTAAATCAGATTAATGGATTTCTGTCAGCCAGTGTGGCACAGGTTTTAAACAGTACGCATGCGTGAAAACTATGCGTAAAGAAATCTTTACTTGCTTTCTGTTGTCACGGAAACCAATTATAATAGTCGTAATTTGTTACTGTAGTTTTTAAAATATATATTTATGTGTATTCTGATTCTAAAGAGACAAACTGATGTGTTATTATCATATTCACATGTTTTTCCAGCAGCTATGATTTTAAAATCGTATTTCGACGCGAAAATTATATAAATGATTCTGATTTGATGCTGTTCTGAGCTGTATTTATTATTTTTAAAATGAGTTGTTCTTAGTTAAAACAGTGTCGTAGTAGGTTTGATCGTAAAAGCGTGAGAAGCACCTGCAGTGGGACGTTCCTCATTTCTATTGGCTGCAAGATCTGTCAATCATGTTACGACGTCATGCGGGCATTGTGTTTGAGGAAGCGCAAGGAGAAACCAACTGCACCAAATGCCAGAACATACCTGACTTTGTTTTTAATATCTACATCATCGAGGATTTTAATGTAATTCAAAATTATATTCACAGCGTTTCAGGACGAAAAGGTACGTTTATGCTTCTTTTCCTTCGTGTTTGCTTGAGTTTGTAGTTTGGACAAACCGTCATTGATCATCTCGTATAATCAATACATGTTCAGTAATGTGATCAGAGTTACGTTATTACATAGATGAGTGTTTATGAGGCATTTATTGATTATTTATTACTGTAGCGCTAATAATTGTGATTCCTGGCTGTGTTATGCACCTGCTCAAGTATCAGGATTAGCTTTTCAACAACATTTTGTCCTCAGTGTTTCCTGTATCACTTCCTTATTTTATAAAACACATGTACGTTTAAATATATACTTGACTAATACAGTATTATTTATACATATAGAATATATATTTGACAATATATATTATAATCAAAAGTATAAGATTAGTATTATTATTATAAAAAAAATTGTTCCATAAATCTCTCCTAAATATGTTAGTGTATATTATTTTGTCCTTGTCACATGTTTTGAATATGAATAGATTATTGAGTATATCCTGCTAGTGTCACTGTGCAGAGGTTGGTTTAATGATTAGTCCTGTGGCATGACTTGAATTAGGCTAGTAAAACAATTTAACATAGTTAGCATACTTTAAAAAAAAGAGTCAGAAAAAAACACAATATAAAACTTATTTTTTACAATATTTTTTGTGGAGAAACGTATATCACACATTATAAAATTCGTGGATTTCTTTTACTCCTATATCAAAATTTTCTGTTGTTTTTCTTAAAGTTTTTCTTAAAGTTTTAGCAATAGTTGTCATTTAAAGAATTTTTAAAGTCATTTGTCATATATTTGTCACATTTTTAATAATGTTGTTTTGGGTTTTTGTCAGTTTAATGTTTTATATCATTTTATATTTAACAAATATAGTATTTTTATAGCTAAGCAATTTTTTTTACCTTGTAGTCAGTAACGTTATGTGAAAAAGTTTTTGTAGAATATTTTTAGTTGCATAAATCTAATTAAAATATTTAACGTAGTTAGCATACTTTAAAAAAAGACAGAGAGAGAGAAACACTATTTAAAACAGTCTTTTTGTGGAGAAAAATGCATCACATTGTAGAATTTATGAATTTTTATGCCTATTTCAAAATAGTTTTTTTTTCAAGTTAAATTTACATTTTTTAGTATTAATATTATTATTTTTTCTATTGATTAATCAGTTTTTTTGTCATTTTAAGTATTTTAAATGTTATTTATGTCATATGTTAATTTATTTCAGATTATCATTTACATGTTTAGGCGCCACAGTGGCGTAGTGAGTAGCATGTTCACCTCACAGCAAAAAGGTCGCTGGTTCGAGCCTCGGCTGGGTCAGTTGGTATTTCTGTGTGAAGTTTGCATGTTCTCCCCTTGGTTGCGTGGGTTTCCTCCGGGTGCTCCGGTTTCCCCCACAAGTCCAAAGACATGTGGTGTAGGTGAATTGGGTGGGCTAAATAGTCCGTAGTGTATGAGTGCGAATGAGTGTGTATGGATGTTTGAGATGGGTTGCAGCTGGAAGGGCATCCGCTGCGTAAAACAAATGCTGGATAAGTTGGCGGTTCATTCCGCTGTGACAACCCCAGATTATTAAAGGGACTAATCTGAAAAGAAAATTAATGAATGAATAAAAAAACAAAAACGAAAAAAAAATTAACTATTTTAATCTATTTTTTTTATCTTTTTGTGAAGAAAAATACATCACATTGCAGGCCAAAATGTAAAATTCAATTGATTTATCAGATTTTTTGTCATTTTAAGTTGTTTAAATGTTATTTATGTCATATATTTATTTATTTCAGATTATCATTTACATGTTTACTACTTTAGTTTTGTGTTTTTGTCAATTCAATGTTTTTTTATGTGTCTATTTGTTTTAGATTTGGTTTGTAATAAGTTTTGCTGTGCTTCATTTGAGTTGTTTTAATACATGCTAACTAAAGGTAAGCTAAATGAAAATGAGATGATACCTTCGGGACTATATATGTTTATTTAAATGTTAGCTACAGCAGTTTAGGTCTTTTTTTTTCTGTACATGTGTCTTTGTCATTTCCATCGTTTTTAAATGACATTTTATTTGCACTCTGTTAGTTATTTTGTTTTAAGTAAAAAGAAATGCAAAACTTTGCATTAGCATCTAAGCAAAACAAATAAGTTTTAATCCAGTTAAAGACCTTTTTATTTTAATCTTGCAACATTTTTAATTAACCACAATAACCCTGGTTGCATGAGCAATGTAAGTGTAATTGATGGTGTGTTGGTAAAGATTTGTAACAGGTCACAAGTTAAACAGCATCATAGAATGCTAAAAATGTGTGTGTGTTTGTGTGTGTACAGGTTTAACTATACTTATAAGGATTCGAATGTTCAGACTTATCAAGTGAGATATCAAAATGACCCACTAGTGACAACATTTCACTGGTCCTCACTAATTAAAAGTGCTTATAAATAGTCCAGAACATGTTTTAATTAGTATCTAATGACATACAGTTGTTTCTAAGAGGGTTTAGAGGTAGGGTTAGTTCATTGACAGTTTCATTAACGTGATAGAAAAACAATGGAAGTCTATGTAAAGTCCTCACTAAGATAACAAACCTGTGTCTGTGTGTGTAAATGAGAAGGACCATGTGGCTACAAACTTGTTCACTTTGACAAGTGCTGCTCTGTCTCTGCTAAACAGCTTTTGTGTGTTCGCAGTGCAGAAAGTCAGTGCCACGTGTTCGCCACAGGATGCAGATCAGCGCTTATCTGTGCGCCCTCATCGCCTGTAGTGGATTAACTCTATCTGCGCCGACCGCAAACAACAAAACCGGACTAGAATCAAGCAGTGAAACTCCTCCGCTCCTCCTAGTGTCGTTTGATGGCTTCCGCGCAGACTATCTCCCCAAATACCCATTTCCCAACCTCGAAAAGTTCTTCTCAGATGGCGTGCTTGTTCACGAGCTGACCAATGTGTTCACCACCAAAACCTTTCCCAATCATTACAGCCTGGTCACGGGGTTGTACGCTGAAAGCCACGGGATGCTAGCCAGTATCATGTACGACCCAGTAACCAAAAAACATTTCTCCATTCGAAACGACAGCGACCCTTTCTGGTGGAACCAAGCCACTCCGATATGGGTGTCTGTGGAGGAGTCTGGGTATCACGCGGCGTCCGCTATGTGGCCTGGATCAGATGTCAATATCCAAAACCACACATTAAAATACACATTTCAGTACGACTCTAGGGTTGGCTTCAAAGAAAGGCTGGGAAACATCACGCAGTGGATGAGCGCCGATAAATCGCTGAAGTTCGCTTCTCTGTATTGGGAAGAGCCGGATTCTAGCGGTCACATGTATGGGCCGGATAACACGACAGAGATGGCCAGGGTTTTGAAGGAGGTGGATGGACATGTCGGTTATTTAATGGAGGAGCTGGACAGAGTGGGATTATGGGGGAAGATAAACGTCATCATCACTAGTGATCACGGTATGGCCCAGTGTTCGGAAGAGCGGATCATTAGGCTGGATGATTGCGTCAGTCCTAGCAGCTACACACTAGTGGATCTCACTCCTGTCGCTGCTATTATTCCACTGGAAGGTACGTCTTTCATCATTTATGGGGCTGTTGAATACGTGAATCTGATAGGCTGATGAACACCGTGTTCAGACTACATGATTTTTAAAGTAGTCGCGTCACAGATGTGTTCACACTGCATGACTATCTGGGCTTGCGTTTTGTCGCTGCTTTGTTTACACTGCAAGATGGATCGTCGACAGGGAGTTTCACACTGCATGACTTCAAAATACGAAGAATCGCAGACAACTTTGTCCAAACTACGTCTCACACCCAAAAACACATAGTATATCTTTTGTTATTAACTACATAACGAGAAAGAAGCCGTTAATGGGGTAGAAAATGTCCATATTTGCTCACCTGGCTTTGAAGGGAATTAGCAATTTCTCCTCAACTTTTTAATGTTTTGACCGGGTTGGGTTGTGATATTGCTCAAATGACACGTCAAACAGACACGGGGGCTCCTGCCAAATTTACACTAATTTTCCCTCCATTTCTTGGGTCCGAATAAACTGAAAATGAGCGCTTTTAACTTCTCCTCAACCTCCCGCTGGCCTGCAGGTACCCACACTAGTGAATGCTGCTCTCTGATTGGCTGTAGGCGATCGCCGATGTAATGTTCAGTCGAAACACATTTCACACTGCATGATTTGAATCGCCGACAGCTCCAGATGTTTAACACACCAAATATCTCCCGGGCATCGGCAACTCATCAGCGATTCTCTCAGATCGCATCTTTGATAGTTCACACTGTGTGATTGTTCTATGAACTCGGCATAACACAAGTTGCATCTCAAATGACACCCTATACACTTAATATGCACTTATAAACTCATCCATGTAGTGTTGTGTAGAGCAGTGGTTGTCAGACTTTTAAGCCAGTGACCCCAATGTAAGATCGTCAAGAACTTGTGACCTCCCACTACCAAAGCATATACAAACAATAAAAATAACTTATTTTAAGCGGTTCGCAGTATTTAACTATATTTACTATACATTAAAATTAGGGCTGTGCAATATAGACAAAATAATCATATTGCGATTTTTCTCAACCAATATTGCGATTGCGATTTTATTTGCGATTTTGGCAGCTGTTTTTGCTTTTTCAAACAAGCTACAGTCACACATTCTAAATGTATTCAGTGCACAAGAAGTGCATAACAAACAATTTCACAATGAAATAACACAGTATTAAGTTTAATAAATAAAACTTTAGTAAAATTGTCTTTAAAACAGATAAAATAAATGAAGATTAACTAAGCTCAGCTCTAGTTAAACGCATACTGTACACAGTAGTACTAACTGCTTGATCAACAAAACTGTAATAAATTGTCTTAAAAACAGACAACATGAAGAAATAAAGATGAACTAACCTCAATTCCAGTCAGAACAATAAATAAAAACTAACGTAAATCAAAACCGCCTATTCGGTTCTCCCGCTCAACTTCGTCGTGCGCGGAGTGAGCTCTGATTGGTTAACATCTTTCTCCCGCTCAGCTTTGCTGTAATCGCCCGGTGTGTTGCGTCAGCTCTGATTGATTAACATATTAAAATCATGCGCACAAGAACGTGAACAAAAAATCTAAATAAATTAATGGATAAAATTGCTGCCTTACGCGATTTTAAAAATTGCATGTGCTTAAATCGCGATTATTATAATATTTTTTTTATATATATTTTTTTTTGCGATTGCGATTAATTGCACTGCCCTAATTAAAATAATTTTGGCTTACCTTTAAATGGGATGTTGACTAGAGCAAGTGAATCGCTACTTTATGAATTCGTCTTGATATTTCTGGCGTTTTCTACTTTGGTCTGATGGGCTCTTATGCTTAGACAAAGTAGACTGTTACGATGACTCAGGCAAACTGTCCACAGTTTTCTCAACATTTTTAGTTTTGCGATTTACATATTTATTTATCTCTGCAGTTGTGGTTTTCACATTCAGATGCGCACTGTAGTGATAACTCGCGAGTTACAGTAGTCGCTGCACAGTGATGATGTTCGATTCACTTTTTTAAAATACTCTAATCAGTAATATCTTTTTAAAAAATCTGCAGATATTTGTTTGTAGCTTTCACTTGTAATACTGAAAAATATATTATAATCACAGAAAATTACACCATTTTTTAAATTGTGCACGCCGGATCAACAGGATTTACTCATTAATCAGCAATAAGCTTTAAAATATTTTACAATTTTGACAACTGAGAAAGATCAGTAATTAATCATGTTATATATAATAATAATAAGGCCAGGTCAGAATAAGTATGTCATTTAACTCTTACATATCTGTTACACCGAATGTCACTTCATTTCAGAATTTACCCATCCCCTTTCTCAACCGCCCTCCTCCCCTGTCCGCTGTTCACTTTCACTTTCTTCCGCGACTCCCCAATCCTCTTCACTTTCGTCTGCAACACCTTTCCATCCTCTGATAACATGCCGGATCTGTTATCCCGATCTGTTTCAGGACCTCGCAATTCACAAATTAAGCGCTGAGGGTTTCCCAGTACCGGGTTGCATCTGCAAGTGCATCTGCTGTGTAAAACATATGCTGGACAAGTTCATTCCGCTGTGCCGACCCATGATGAATAAAGGAACTAAGCCGAAGGAGAATGAATGAATGAATGAATGAATGCATGAATGAAAATTATCTCAAAATGACAGTAATATTGCTTATCGCAACAATTTCTGTGACAATATATCGCTCAACAAAAATTCCTTTTCTCAGATTCCCACATTTTCATTACAGATTCAGCACAGAAATGTCCACAGATTTCATTTTTATTTCTGCACTTTTCTTATATTTCTTTTTTTAATTCACAGATAAACCGACTGTATACAAAAACCTGTCCAGCTGTCATGCTCACATGAAGGCGTACCTGAAGAATGATGTTCCCGATAGGCTGCACTATAAAAACAATGAGAGGATCCAGCCAATCATTTTAGTGGCGGACGAAGGCTGGACCATTGTCAAAAATGGCAGACTTCCACGATGTAAGTCTTCAATGAAGGTCTAATTTTACATGTCAAATTATTTCATTTATTTATTTATTTGATAGATATTTCCATGTTGAAAAGATTTTGTATTTGTGAAGTTTTCAAAATGATACAAAAAAAAAAAACGCAGGCATAACAATATTCTTCTCAGATTTAATTGAATCATTGTCTCTGAAAAAGGTGCTGTATGTTTTGGATTCTTCTTAAGCATAAAAATAGCATCGTTTTTTGCAGTTATTTTAGAAACATGCTAAGTGAACATTCTTAGCTGCGTCCCAAATCACATACTTATGCACTTTTCTACGCCATTTTGTAGTATAAATAGTGTAATAAGTGCGTTCACACTGAAAACTCTAAAAATAGCTAGTGCACTTTAATTACCCGGATGATGCACTCATTCCACCGCTAATATGAAGTGTGTAATGATGGACACTTCACACACTCAACGACTGGAGCTTCGTGCACGTAACGGAAGGGGCGGAGCTATCAGGCGCACAAGTTGGATAACTTTATTTATTTTGGACTGTGAAAGCAAATTTCTCCTACAAGAGTGACTATAGCGCCTCCTGATGGTGAATGCGGTTATACTCATGCCAGGTATTATTTGGAATTTTGGTCATTTATTTCTCTAATTTGGCAGCTGTCAAACGTCATCAGGAAAACGGTTTGAACTTCCGCTCAATAAAAAAGCCATTAGTGTTCCATTTGGGACAGCACTACATACATATACTCTGCTATTGAGTGTGTAAGTGCATAAGTACATAGTGCATAAGTGTATAGTGTGTCATTTGGGACGCAGCTCTTGTTTATCTGAGAAACATTGCTGATAGTCAGATATTCTGCTTTAAAAATGTAATTTACGTGCTGGAACACTGTCTTAGTTTTGGTCATTTTACCCGCCCAATGCCAGTTTAGCCAATTATATTTCAGCTCCCTGGGTTGCCTTGGTGGAAAACTGGGTATTTCATTAATTCAGTCAGGAAGGCTCTCAAAGTGTCTGCCGAAATGTGACCAAAATGTGACCTCTGGTGGACAGTAGCAGACTCCGAAATGAGATGCATATTCAGAGATCAACATGAGGTGGTTATTAATTAGCAAATAGTATAAATATTAAGAACGTAGACATTAGGTGAGCAGGTTACATTGTAACCGCGGTCCTAACAACAAGCTACATGATGAGATTTGCAGTGATTAGCAATTCGGCTGTTTGCACCAGACGAAACACGACAGAAATGTAAATACAGCCATTCAGAAGCACAGAATATGTGCACTCACTGCACTCCAACAAAATGGAAAGGTTTACAGTCTAATTAATACATATTAACCCTCTTTAACATTTAATAAATGTAGATGCTGAATCACTCATATGTGATTCAACAGTTTATTCTTTTGTCAAGATCTGAGGTGAACTGTCTGCTGCTGCTTTCAGTGGTAAGAGCCAGGGAAATAATAGGAAGGACCAGATGGGGGTAAGAGCCAGGAAAATGACAGGAGGGACCAGACAGGGGTAAGAGACAAGGAGATGACAGGAGGGACAACACAGTGGTAAGAGCCTGGGAGAGGACAGGAGGGACCAGATGGGGGTAAGAGCCAGGAAAATGACAAGAGGGACCAGGGGAAACCGTATATCTGCACGTTCACACCAAAAGCGGCGAAGTTCACTTTGAACTTTGGTTCCGACCACAGTTGTTCCCAAGGGTTTTAATATTGCGGTCGCCGGATTTCCAGTAATTTATAATGTTTTCTCACAGGGATACATATTAAAAAGTTAGTGGGGAGTTACTGATATGCAATAACTGCGAATATTGACGCTCTCGCCGCCAGAGCTCTGAAGGCAGACAGTGTTGTTGCCAGGGTGGCCAGAGCGAACTTTGACGCTCTCACCACCTTCGGTGTGAACGTACGGTATGGCAATAAATGTCATGTAAAATGGCATTCAAACTCATGTTATTAGCATTTAACACTGAATAAAGGTGTACCTGAGGTGATCATTGTCAGATTTCTGTTGTTCAGCTGTGAGAAATAGAAGCCGTTTCTAAAATCTAAATTTCAGGTGTTGGTTAGAAGAAAAACTTCTTTTACTATGGAAAATATTTATATCGCGTGCCGTTGCTTTTATTTCGAACACAACTTAAATCAGCCTTTAGGCTCAATAGTCAGGCTCGCTTCTGTTGGTGTCGTCAATCTGGCAACCTGTGCTTGCCAACGTTTTGAACCAGGAGTGCAATGCCTAGTTTAACCACAAGTGTCAAACTTGCATATTGCACCTTTTAAGGTTAAGTTTTGACTCAATGATCCATTTAAAATTTAAAATAGTGAAGTTTTTATCCTATTTTCTGGGCTTCAATGGGATCAATGCATTTTATGCATGTCTGAATCGATTCTTCTCTATCGGGAGTACATTTTTTGGATTAGACCATTAGCATCTCGTTAAAACCGACCAAAGAGTTTCTATAATTTTCTTTTAAAGCTTGATTCCTCTGTACTTTCATCATGTACTTAGACTGTCAGAAAAGTTGCTATTTTCTAGGCCGATATGGCTAGGAACTATACTATCATTCTAGCATAATAATAAAGGAACCTGGAGCAGGCGTAATGATATTAAACAGTGCCTGAAACTTTACCTGCTACAGACATGGAATAGCAGGAAAGATCCCAGATTGTTAGACTAAAGTCAACCTTTAAATAGAAGACTTATCAAAACTCTGGTCATTTTTGAATGAGATGCTAATGGTCTAATCCGATTCAATGACTTATGCTAAGCTAAGCTAAAAGTGCTGCCGCCAAACCTGGAAATCAGCTAAATGGATTCAAAAATGGTAAAACTCAACGTTTAACTTTATGGAAGTTGTAAAGTGAGCTTATTTTCACAAAAAGTGGAGCATTTCTTTTTTAACGGTACCTTAACTTTCTTGTCTTTCGCAGTGGGAGATCATGGCTATGACAACACGCTTCCCAGCATGCACCCTTTCCTGGCCGCCCATGGTCCCGCATTTCGTAAAGGTTATAAGATGTCGAGTTTTAACAGCGTGGATCTTTATCCGCTCATGTGTCATCTCGTCGGAATCCCTCCCAAGGCCAACAATGGCAGCTTCGCTCACGTTCGCTGTACGCTAGTCAACGAACAGTGCGGAGAGCTAGCGTTAGCAGTGGGCCTCGTCCTGGGGGTTTTAATAATCCTGACCACCTTCACTTGTCTATTCAAGCTGATGAAGAACAGGAATGTTTCTTCTCCACGTCCGTTCGCCCGTTTGGAGTTGGACGATGATGGCGACGACGAACCTTTACTTGAATGAAGCGACTTATTAGACGCAGGTACTGTTCTTAAATGCGAGTTTGTTGAAGAACGACGGATATTAAAGGGATAGTTTTAAAAACATTTTAAATAGTCAGGTTTTGCTGGTTAATGCTAACTTTATTTTCAGATGAACTGTTCTTTTAGATGCGGAAATGGTGCAGAGGTGACAATCATATTGAAGCTGGGAGAAATTGAACCTGTAGAGCCAGTAAAATACACTGAATTCATAATAGTGATTGGTCATCATTAGTACTGTACCAAATAATATGATAAAGACATTATACACAGGTGTTGAGGTAGAATACTTGACATGTCTTTAGCTTTTAAATGTTTAGTGCTTCCTTATCTTAAGCAGGTTACGAGTTCATTGGTATGGAAGCTTATTTGGATCATTGAATTTAAAAAATATAGATGTAAATATAGATATAAACCTGCAGTCCTGAGAAGATGCGTCTAAATTGTGAGACGATTGTTTTTTTTAAAAGTTGGTATCTTACAATTTTGAGACATTACGTCTCATAGTTCAAATGTTACGTTATGTCTTGCATTTTGGAGCTTACGTCTAACAATTCAGGAGTTGTTTTGGCAAAGACTTTTACAATAGTTTTTTGTTTTTTTTACATCGTGGAGTTTAGACTTTGTTTTGCAGTTTGGACTTCATAACTTGCAATACACTTTACGTCTCGCAATTTACATTTTACGTCTCGCAACTCACACTTTACATGTCGCAATACATATTTTATGTCTCGCAAATCACATTTTAAGTCTCGCTATTCACACTACCTCTCGTAATTCACATTTTATGTCTCGCAATTCACACTTTACCTCTCGCAATTTACACTTATCGTCTCGCAATTCACACTTTACGCCTCGCAATTCACACTTTACGTCCCACAATTCACATTTTACGTCTCGCTATTCACACTTTACTTCTCGCAATTTACACTATACGTTTCGCAATTTACACTGTACGTCTCGCAATTTACACTGTACGTCTTGCAATTTACTCTGACTCGCAATTCACACTTTACAACTCGCAATTTACACTTTGTCTTGCAATTTACACTTTACGTCTCGCAATTCACACTTTACGTCTCGCAATTTACACTATGTCTTGCAATTTACTCTTTATGTCTCTCAATTCACACTGTACGTCTCGCAATTTACACTTTACATCTCGCAATTCACACTGTACGTCTCACAATTTACACTTTACGTCTCGCAATTTACTCTTTACGTCTCTCAATTTACACTGTCTCTTGCAATTTATTTTTTACGTCTTGCAATTCATACTGTACATCTCGCAATTTACTCTTTACGTCTCGCAATTTACACTGTAAGTCTCGCAATTTACACTGGCTCGCATATTACACTTTACGTCTCGCAATTTACACTGTACGTCTCGCAATTCACACTTTACGTCTCGCAATTTACACTTTACGTCTC
>CAIGQQ010004828.1:1253835-1263851 GCA_903798035.1 Danio albolineatus | reverse complement strand
ACACTTTACGTCTCGCAATTCACATTTTACGTCTCACAATTCACATTGTACGTTTCGCAATTCACACTTTACGTCTCGCAATTTACACTATGTCTCGCAATTTACACTTTACGTCTCGCAGTTCATGTTTTACGTCTCGCAATTAACACTTTACGTCTCACAATTTACTATTTACGTCTCAATTTACAATTTATGGCTCACAATTCCCACTTTACGTCTGGCAATTCCCACTTTACGTCTCGCTTTTCACACTTTACTCATCATATTTTACTATGTACGTCTCAAAATTTACAAATTATGTCTCACAATTCACATTTTACGCAATTTATTGTTTCCATCTTAAAATGTACTATGTATGTGTCACAATTCACACGTTACGCTCGCAATTCACACACTTTACGCCTTGCAATTTACTATTTACGTCTCGCGATTCAAACTTTACGCTCGCAATTCACTCTTTACATCTCAAAATTCACACTTTACGTATGTCTTGCTATTCAGACTTCATATTTCCCAATTGGGAATCCATTTCGGAGTTTGCACTTTACACTTCAGGGTTTATTACCTGAGCTTATATATCATAATAATTTTTTTCCCTGGAGAATTGCAAGATATGAACTCAAGAGTTAGAATTAAATTATAAAACTGAAAATATAATTGTGAAGGAAAAGAGCATTGTGAAGGGGAAAAGGCAGAGTTTTTGGCTATGCTGTACTGACTTTCTCCCACATTTTTTCTTCTTTAAATTTGCTTAGAATCGCTAAACATATACACCGTTATAAAAAATAGTTAGAATTTTTTTAGTTATTCACTTGAATTTATACTTTTTATGTCTCAGTTCAGACTTTTCTCACAAATTATACATCATCTCACAATTTATATCATTGGAGGATAGAAGGTAACCTTTTATTCTGTGGCAGGAATCAGCTTCCATACCGTGGACAGCTCATATTTTTGGATTGCGTAATAATCTCACACAAACAAACAAGCATGCAGATTTGAGAATGATTAAACTCTGCAACTTCCTGTAATGCTTCTTAGCATATAAATGTTGCTTTATATCCATGGGTACTGTACATTATCGGTCAGGTTACTGAGGTACGCCATGCTTTATGTCCTTAAAAAGGATAGTTCACTCCTAAATAAAAAAAAAATCCTGTTAATTTACTTACCTACAGGTCATCAAATTTGTAGGTGACTTTTTTATTTTCTTTAGTAGAAGATTATGAGCTGAATCTGTGGGCCTTGATGATTCATATAATGGCAGTGAATAGTGACAGGTTTTTTAGATTAAATCAAACACATACAAATGCATCCAAATCAATAGCCTGATGACAAACCGAGGGCTTGTCAAGTGAACCGATCGCTCTGTGTAAGAAATTGAACATTATTTACAATATTATTTGCTTTAATCTGTTAAATATGCATGTGTGAATGGAGTCCGATTGTAGTCCAGTCGCTTTTGATGACACATTTGGTTGGATTAAAGGTAATAACATTGTAAATAATGCTGAATTTCTTACACTGACCAGTAGTTTAGCTTCACAAGACCTCAGTGTGTTATCAGGAGCCGTGAGGATTGATTTGGACTTGTTTGTATAGGTTTATTTTTATTCTAAAAACCTGTCACCATTCACTGCCATTATATGAATCACCAAGAACCACAGTTACGTCTTGGATAACCTGTGGGGGAATAAATTAACAGGAGATTAAAATTTGTGGGTGAACTATCCCTTTAATCTGCTCGGCGTTTCCCAAAGTAAATCCCTTTGTGTTTTTACACTGCTATTGGGAATTAATGAACGTAAGCAGTAATGATGATAATAATAATTATTATAATAATAATAATAATAATAATTATTATTATTATTATTATTATTATTATAAAACGAGTTTTCTGATGTTTGGTTCAATATTTGTAAATGATATACTGAAGTTACTTGAAAATGCCCGCTTTGAGTGTTTGCTTGCACTTGCCTGTAGCGTAAATTTTATTTATGAAGCTTTTTTTTAAGCAGAGAAACTAATAAAATATGTATATTTAATCAATTTTAGAGTTAATTTAGGAAAAAGAGGAACATTTAGATCAAATGCGACTCTGTTTGAGTGTTTTATTTTTTGATTTTTGCTTCATCTAAAAAAACATGATAGATCAGGGGTCTCAACTCGCAGCCTGGGGGCCAAATATGGCCCACGGGACGATAGTTTGTGGCCCACGCCTTAACCTGAAAGTTTAATGTCAGTGCGGCCCGCAAGTTTGATATATATGGCACATTACAGTGTTGTGTGCGGAGCTGAATGAACCTGCCAATCACGGTAGGGTATATGGCTCTCGGAGGGCGGGACATCGGCTTGACGCAGGCAGAGAAACATTTCTCAATGAGTGAAAGTTACAGCAGCCAGTGTTTTCTTCCTTGCCTCGTGGCTGCCTTGTTTCTATTGGGCACATGTGGACATTCGTCCCAGCGTGCTTCATTCACAACACTTCAAAAAAGTTAAGTTGCTGCTCAGCAAAACATTATACGCAGATAAATGTATATAAATCAGTGCTTAAATTGAGCCGGATCTTGCTTCGGGAAATGTTCGTGTTTTGCTTTCCGGTATTTATTTACATTTATTTTCATCTTATTTCTTTTCCATCTTATGCACAAAATAAGATTTAAATAGTAAACAAATTAGAATTTAATAATTAATATAATAAATTTTTTGTGGAAAACCTGATGCGGCCCAGACTCACCCAGACTCTGCCTCGAGGGCCCCCAGGTAAATTGAGTTTGAGACCTCTGTGATAAATGCACCATTTCTTCATGAATCCCTACTGAGGAATGTTTGTGTAGGGTTTAAGAGGGCTTTTTTTACCTAAACTGATTGATTGTTACTTGTATAGTGGAATGATTCTGAGTGTTGATCGCTGTGTATGTAAATACGCTTGTTTTTTTTTGCTTATTGCACTGTAATCTGTCGGTTCAGATTTTGGGAGACGATAAACTGCTGCTGCTTGTACTTTTTTAATGCTTTAAAATTGAACAGGGATTTTATTTTTTCTATTTAATTAGTAGTTTGTTTTTAAATTGTTGCTCATTTTAGTGGAAATAACAAAAGGAGAGCTTTTCGGTTTGTGTTTTTGACTTGGTTTTATCTCAGAATGACGTTGAAAAGCTGCACTGAGTTTTGCTTTTTGGACTTTTTACTCATGGCTTGTCATTTCATTGATGTATTTGTCGCTCTGTCGTTGTCAAATGAATGCGTCGATCTTTAGTTACTGAAAATGAAGGTTACTGAAAGGGAAACCCATCCTCTCTCGTGTAGTATTTGGCTGTCAGATGTTTGGTTGTATGTTCAAAGCTTTCAGAGTTTTCATCAATCTATGCAAAGCAAGAATTACTACAGTATAAATGGAGACTGTTGTCGAGTTGTCATTTGAACATCAAATAAAATATCTATTTCAGATATTTAGGTGTTTTTTGTGTGTGACTTTATAGTCATCAGCCACTAGAGGTCTCACTTTGTTATTGTTAAACCTCTTGAATGTCAGAGGTGCCTCGAGGGCCGGTGTGCTGCATACTTTAGCTCCTGCCTGGAAGTTTCTAGTATACTTGGAGCTTGACTGGCTGGTTCAGGTGTGTCTAATTGGGGTTGGAACTAAAATATGCAGGGCACCGGCCCTCCAGGACCGAGTTCGAGCACCCCTGCTGTAAATCATATGTTATATTACTTTTAGGTTTTTTGTTGTCAACTGATATTTATATGGTTTATATTTATATACATTACAAATATGAATTCAGTTGGATTTATTACAATATTTTGGATCTGTTTTTATACCAAAGCTCCATTTATATTTTTCAATAATTTGTTGATATATACACTTACCGGCCACTTTATTAGGTACACCTGTCCGACTGCTTGTTTATGCAAATTTCTAATCAGCCAGAAATCATATATAGAGAAGTAAGTCCATAAAATAACAGAAAAAGTACCTGCAGTTTATTACCAGGTTTTTACACCACCATCCCAGACGATATATCACTTTAAACTAGGCATGGGCCGGTAAATGATTCTGATGGTATGATAACCTTGGATAAAAATATCACGGTATGACGGTATTGTGATTACTGCTCTAAAATATATTCTTTTTAAATGTCTGGCTAAAAAACAAAAACCTTTTTCCCCTTTGAACACAATATAATTTTGAGAAACATTTATAATATTTTGGGCCAGTAAACATGTCAGAATAAATAATTCAAGCAAATCATTGACTTTTTTTTTTTTTTTTTTTTTTACAGTTTACAGATTTTTTTTACAGTTTACACCTAAAAAAAACTATATAAAAAAAATTTAAATAAAAAATCTTACACATACCTTGGGAACGGTATAGCAGAAAACTTTGGCAGTATAAAAACCATGACTTTTCCAAACCGCGGTATACCTTGAAAACGGTTATGCCTACTTTTAAACTATTAAAACTGTTAATAAAAGTTTCCTTTTAACATTGAAAACTGTTGTAGGAATGATCAAGATCCCATAATGCAAAAGCACAAACAAACAGAAAAACTATGAATCACAAATATGGGGAAACTGCAAATGTATGGGTATTTAGTGTTCAAAAGAACAACATTTAGCTCTTTTATAATCTTTACAGTCACTATTGATGTGCACATACACACATACACACACATGCACATATACTTGCGAACGCAACACATTTTAGTAGTTTGGTATAAATATATATTATATAAGAAATCATAAATAGAGAAGTAAGTCCATAAAATTACAGAAAAGGTACTTGCAGTTTATTACCAGGTTTTTGCACTGTAATTTACACCACCATCCCAGACGATATATCACTTTAAACTAGGCATGGGCCGGTATATGATTCTGACGGTATGATAACCTTGGATAAAAATATAGAAATATATGGTTTCACGGTATTGTGATTACTGCTCTAAAATATGTCTGGCTAAAAAACAAATCCTTTTTCCCCTTTGAACACAATATATTTTATTTTGAGAAACATTTATAATATTTTGGGACAGTAAACATGTCAGGCTGAATAATTCAAGTGAATCATTGACTTCTGAGGTCTTCATTTGTTTCAAAAACACAGATTTCTTTACAATTTACACCTAAAAAAAACTATTTAAAAAAAAAAAATATATATATATATATATATATATAAATAATAAATCTTACACATACTTTAGGAACGGTATAGCAGAAGATTTTGGTGTCATGAAAACCTTGACTTTTCCAAACCGCGGTATACCTTGGACACGGTTGTCGTCCCATGCCTATCGTCACATGCCTACTATTAAAAATGTTAATAAAAGTCTCCTTTTAACATTAAAAATTGTTGTAGGAATGATCAAGATCCCATAATGCAAAAGCACAAACAAACAGGAAAAACTATGAATCACAAATATGGAGAAACTGCGAATGAATGGGTATTTAGTGTTCAAAAGAAAGAACATTTAGCTCTTTTATAATCCTTACAGTCACCATTGATGCATTCTTACTTATCAAAGGTGTTACTTTCTGTGTATATACTGCATCTGTGATATCTAATAATGACGCATACTCAAATACTCGTCTAGTTAGCTGGCGTTCACTATTAAGAGCAGTAGAGTTTAGTGTGTGAGTGTTACTGTACAATCCTGAGGTCAGTTGTCATGTGGAAATGAGTGTAGCAGGAGGTTATGGCTCTATATTTAGAGAGGACTGACTGGAATATTTTAGTCGTAGTTCACCACTGAACATGGTCCAGCTGAGTATGAAGAACTGAGGTGTTAGAGGCTGTGACCCCATTAAACGGCTACTAACTGTATGTGTCACAAGCAGTGTTGGGAGTAACGCGTTATAAAAGTAATGTATTACAGTAATGTATTACATTTTCCTGTAACGCAGTAGTGTAAGGTATTACTAATGCATTTTCAGTAATATTTTACTCGGTACATGTTCAGTAACGCGTGCGTTACAACAAACTTTTCGCCCGCAAGATATTAACAAATAAAAATAGCGCAGTTCTATTTCCTGTTCGTGGTTATGAATATACGCGTGGCGTGTTGTCATTAATCTCCCTCTGGCTATTGGGACTTTTTACTTTGAACGCGGAATGATTTCAGCTTCTGAGCTCGAGGTCCGAGGCGATTGGCTCAGCCCGGTGCGCAGTAATGTCAAGCCCTAACGCACAGCGGAAAAGCGGCAAATTGACTCGCGAGATGGACGTAAGTACATATGGTGTTATTTTTACTGACAAACGTATTCATGTAATACGAGCGAGCGAACGCGCGCCGGTTTCTCCTCGCGTGCAGTCAAATCACGGCTGCTCACGTGCGGCTGATGTGCTCTGGCTCCGTTAGATGACGCAGACTCACAAGTTGTGCCTTGTGTTTTCTCCTCTTTTTGTGCGTTTGCTCTCCAGAGATTATATTATCTTATACTATATATCCAGAGATATTTCTACACTATTTACCTACAGGTTGGTAAATTCTAAAATAAATACTAGTGTTTTTGAGTGTTAGGTATACTGCCTATGTTTTGTAGTGAACTGATAAAATGAAATACAAAGTGGAGTTTTACTACAGTAAAGTGTGGTGAATTGTAGAATAATATACACTATAATATTTTAAGAAAAAAACTACAGGACTGGGTAATTTGTTTATATTTCACTTGTTGTGTTACCTTAGCAGGTATAGTATTACCACAACAGATTCATTCAAGTACTTTACTATAGTAATGTTCAAAACACTGTACATGCCAATAGACGTGTTCAGGGGCCCTGTGGAGCAGCTTTTCCTCAAAATGAAGAGAATGACAGGGAAAATGTTCTCCAAAATCTCATCAACAATGTGGAAGACCACATTTTATTTATTTGAAGAGTAAATAGTACAGTAGGCTATAATACCTTATCAAGTTTTTCCTATATTCTATTAGTAACATTTCTGCTTGCGTTATATTTTTGTTTAAATGTTTTTATTTGATTAGTAAGGTGCACCTTTTTTAAAAATAAAATGTATTCTTTGCACTCAACATCTATTCACTGTGTCATTGATTGTTGGAAACTGGAAATATCTCATATAACACACAACCAAAAATGTTTTGGTTTATTATTATATAAAAAATGTATATGTAAGTCTATTTTAGTATTTTGGTTATTAATAATAGTGGACAAATATAAATCATATCAAAAAACATGAAAGGAAGAAGGAACACAAGACACACATTGTGAGTCAGCATATAATCTCACTGAGCGAGCAGTGTACTGAGAGCACGCAAGAACATGTATGCAAGAGCAGTGCATATTTGAGAGTGCGAGCAGTCCACAAGCAGAGGAAATCGGTGCACAGACATTATATTGAGAAAGCTATGTTCATCACGCTCACTTTGTGCAGGACAGTTTTGTGTTGTGAGCCACTTAAATTTAAAGTGAATGAAATAATGGTAACAATAAGAAAAAAAAAATCTGCATCTTGTCATGGCATTGGAGTTTACATATAGGCCTGTAGTGTCTAATATGAATATAGTCAAGCTATTCAGAGATATTGCCAGATGATCACTTTACCTCTACCATACTTTTAACAGACTTAGATCATTAGTGATTCTGGCTTCCATGCTTTCTTGCATTGTCTTGAGCCTTCACATTGCCAATTATACTATATTGTTAGTAGCCTGGAGAGGTCTCAGTCATTCTGCTACAGCATATCACTTTCTACTGGATGTAAAATGCTCTGCAGTACATTTTGTCATTTTAGAATGTTAAGTTCTAATTCTGTAGTTGTTTTGGTGAAAGTAACTAAGAAAGTAATATGTAGTCATGTAACATATTACAATTTTGAGACAGTAATATTGTAAGGTAAGGGATTACATTTATATAACAGTAACAAGTAATCTGTAATGTATTACAGCTTTGAAGTAACTTGCACAACACTGGTCACAAGTGCAAATGTTCATATGTCACTGCATTGTGCCTGTCGAGTAACCACTGGCTGATTTAAAGGGAGAGTTCACTTAAAAGGGATCAGTTACTCGTCATCCATTTGCTCCAAATTGGTTTGAGTTTATTTATTTAACACAAAAGAAGATATTCTGAAGAATGCTGGAAATTCTTGTCGTCGATCCCAGTTGTAAGAGCAGCAAATAATAACTTGACTTCTGGTTGATCATTTGGAAAAGAGGCAGAAGGTTGATTTTTCTGATGAATCATCTGTTGAGCTGCATCCCAATCATCACAAATATTGCAGAAGACCTACTGGAAGCCGCATGGAGCCAAGATTCTCACAGAAACCAGTCAAGTTTGGTGAAGGAAAAATCGTGGTTTGGTTTTACATTCAGTATGGGGGCGTGTGAGGGATCTGCAGAGTGTCTGCAACATCAACAGCCTGAGGTATCAAGACATTTGTGCTGCCCATTACATTACAAACCACAGGAGAGGGCAAGTTCTTCAGCAGGACAGCTCTCCTTCTCATACTTCAGCCCCCACATCAAAGCTCCTGAAAGCAAAGAAGGTCAAGGTGCTCCAGGATTGGCCAGCCCAGTCACCAGACATGAACATTATTGAGCATGTCTGTGGTAAGATGAAGGAGGCATTGAAGATTAATCTAAATAATCTTGATGAACTCTGGGAGTCCTGCAAGAACGCTTTCTTTGCAGTTCCAGATGACTTTATTAATCAGTTATTTAAGTCATTGCAGAGAGGTGTGGATGCAGTCCTGCAGTAAATAAATAAAAATCAAGGCATGATCATATTTTATTTTGGTAAAATAAGCGTAATCTAGAGGCTTTTGCCTTTCGTATAAGCCACTTCTGATACCAAATGATCAACTAGAAGTCAAGTTATTATTAGTTGTTCCTAAAACTTGGATCAGCAACAAGACTTGTCAGATAATGTATAGTAATATGAATATAATATATCTATATATGGATATCAATGGCTATTCTTCAGAATATTTTCTTTTGTATTCAACGGTAGAAAGAAATTCACATGTTTAGAACGTGAAAGTATTTTGATGAACCGTTTAATGAAATACACTTAAATACCTTTAAAAAAATAAATACACTTAAAAACCTTTAAATACACAAACAGAATGGAAAAATTATATTTGAATGACTTGCAGTAATAGAAAATAGAAAAAAAACATTTTTGACATTTACCTCATCACATTTCTGAAAATGAACCCTTTAAATGACCCTTAAAAATGAAGACTTCAAAGCAAATGTTTATTTATAACCACAACTTTATAGGATATTTAGAACTCTATTCTTAATTTTATAATTAAGTTATTTTCCCTATTTCTGAACTGTCAACAGAAATGTATATATGTATTTAGATTTCGATCAATATTTAGATTCGTTTTAACCCTCAACAGGTTTACTCATTTATTTTAAGTAAAGTCAACTATTCACTTTAAAAGCAGCAGGTTTACTCACTTTTTAAATGTAAAGTCACTTAATCACTATAAAAGCAACAGGTTTACTCGCATTTTTAAGTAAAGTCAACTCATTGCTTTAAAAGCAACTCGTTTACACACTTTATTTAAGTAAGTCAACTAATCGCTTTAAAAGCAACAGGTTTACTCACATATTTTAAGTAATATCAACTAATTGCTTTAACAGCAACAGGATTACTTTCTTATTTTAAGTAAAGTCAACTAATCACTTTAAAAGAAACAGGTTTATTCACTTATTTTAAGTAAAGTCAACTAATCGCTCTAAAAGAAACAGGTTTATTCACTTATTTTACGTAAAGTCAACTAATCACTTTAAAAGCAACAGGTTTACTCACTTATTTTAAGTATAGTCAAGTAATCGCTTTAAAAGCAACATGTTTACTCACTTATTTTAAGTAAAGTCAACTAATCGCTTTAAAACAACCGGTTTACTCACTTATTTTAAGTAAAGTCAACTAATCGCTTTAAAACAACAGGTTTACACACTTATTTTAAGTAAAGTCAACTAATCGCTTTAAAAACAACCGGTTTACTCACTTATTTTAAGTAAAGTCAACTAATCGCTTTAAAAAC
>CAIGQQ010004828.1:1218955-1241965 GCA_903798035.1 Danio albolineatus | reverse complement strand
GTACTGGTTTATGGCTGGAAGGGCATCTGTAAAACATATGCCGGAGTAGTTGGCCATTCATTCCGCTGTGGCAACCCCTGATAAATAAGGGACTAAGCCAAAGGAAAATGAATAAATCGATCTGATGTCAAAACTTTGACGTCTATTTGACATCCACACATTGATGCTCTTTTGACCACCAAAATAATGACACAAAGGGTAGTATAATATAAGATATTTTATTCATCTCAAAGCTTCAATTACAAATTATACATTCACACTGGATGTTTTCTCCCTGCAATGTATGTAAACAACCGAGATGTCAAAAAAAGACATTAATTTGATGTCTAACACTGACGTTAAAAAAACATGTCAAAAATGCACATCAATATAATGTCAGCCGACAAACTTGATGTCTAAACAACATGAAACTGACATCTAACACTGCAGTCAAAAATCAATTACAGGTCAGTCATTTTTTGAAGACTAAGTGCCCCTTTCACACAGTGATATCGTTAAATGTTCGGAAATTTTCTGGAATGACTTTAACGGTAAAGTCAATGAAGCGCTGTTCACACAGGCGAAGACCTTCTGGCATTTTTCCAGAAAAGACCGTTCACACATCCATCCCAAAATACTGGTAAATTCTGACATTATCAACCAGAAATGAGATGTAAACGGCTGCGCTTGTATTTGTAAACATAGAAGGGGTCTGGCTTTTGTTGATGGCTTCATGTTTCTTTAAAGCTTTAGCGTTCATGCAGCTGCTTTGTCCCAGAGACATCCAAAGGCAGTAGCGCGAACCGCAGCTAAATGTTTACACATTTGACTACATTACATATTCTGTGAATGTGAGTAGACATCTCACGTTAGCGTGTTCTAATCGTAAACGTGCTCTTTCCGGCAATGTTCCTTCTGGTTTCACACAGAGCAGCGCTCCAGCAAATGGGGTATATGTTGAATATCATGTGACCAAACCGGATCCCTGGGTAAAACACTTCCGCTCATCGCCATTTCATATGCGTCATCGGTTTGTTATTGAAAGTAGTAAGTAGTGTGTTATGCGTTATATAATAGGGTATATGCGCAACTTTCGCGTTCCAGTCAACCTGGGTAGAACACGTCCAGTTTTTCACTCTCCGCTAATATGGTGTTGTTTTATACAAGAAGCTTCCAGGAACTACTACGCAAGTTAAGTATCACAGATGTCCACTACTTACTACCTTCAATAACAAACCGATGGCGCATATGAAATGGCGATAAGCGGAAGTGTTCTACCCAGGGATCTGGTTTGGTCACATACAGTATACACTGTTACCGGTAATTTTACAACTTCTCTTTCTGGAAAATTGCCAGAACAAATTTATTGGTATTTTCAAAAAGGGCCTGTTCACACATGATCCCTTTCCAGAAAATTGCTGGTAATTTTCCGGAAAGGTCTGTTTGTGTGAAAGAGGCTAATTTAATGTTATTTTGACATCAAGCTTGTCAGCTGACATTAAATTGATGTGCATTTTTGATGTTTTATTTGATGTTGTTTTGACATAAAAGTACCCGTCTGGGTAGTGTAACCAGTATAATTGACTTCGGTCTATTAAATGATTAGATAAATTATTCTGAATCAAGACCAATGGCTTAAAACATGTGCTGTCCCACACACCTCAACAAGCTCAAGAATGTGGCGTGAATTTTGTTGGAAAAATGTAGCTAGACTTTTTATTACACCAAAAATTAAATCTTTACAATCAGGGAGCACTCATCCTTGTTGGAGAAACTGTGTGGTAAAAGAGGCACATCCTGCGCATGTATTCCGGCAGTGCTCAAGAATTAACAGTTTTTGAGAAACCGTGCACTCCGCCATCAATAATATTTTTGATCTTCATTTTCCTAGATCATTGGAAGTACTTTATCTAGGAGATATTCCTATTAAACTTGAAAAGGAGGATAGATAACTATTTAAGATTCTACACAATGACAATATAATTATCTACAATTAAACATTTACACAATTCTAGAGGTTATGCATCATAGAGAAGATATGTTTGGCAACCTTTTATTATATTTTATTTTATAGTTATTTCATTTATTTATTTGTTTTGATGAGTTAATTTTATATTTTTATACAAGTATATATATATATATATATATATATATATATATATAGAGAGAGAGAGAGAGAGAGAGAGAGAGAGAGAGAGAGAGAGAGAGAGAGAGAGAGAGCGAGCGATAGAGAGAGAGAGATATACTTGTAATGGATGTATTTGCGTATATACGTATATATGTACTGTATGTATGTATAATTATGTATATATGTATTATAATTTTTGGCTTGTTTGTTTTGTTCCTACTGGTTATATGTTCCTAAAAAATAAATAAAAACTAAGTATAAAAAAATATAAAAAGTTTATTAGATATTATTATAAATATTAAATATTAGGCTGATCTTCAATTATTTCTTACTCAGTTACTGACCACTACTGGTAATGTGAACTGCACTCATTTGTTTGTTTGATTTGTTTCACTTCTAAAGATATCCAAAACTGGTGGCAAAGAACAAGGAGTCAAACACAGCGGGAAATGACATCTTCGCAAAGTTCTCTGCTTACATCAAGAACACGAAGCCAGAAGCCAACGCAAGTGAGTGTAAACCACAGGTCTCAAACTGGATTCCTGCAGGGCCGCAGTTCTGCACAGTTTTGCTCCAACCCTAATCAAACTCAAGTGTTCCAAGTAATCAAGGTGTTCAAGCCTACAGCTGCGTCCCAATTCACATACTATCCGTCCTAAATAGTATGTGAAAATAGAATTAGAATGTCCCAAATCGTATTATGTTGAAAAGAGTATGTCAAAGGTTCCTGGATGGTTTTCTATTTCCAGTCAAAAACTGTAAGTGTAGAAGCGTCCATACTCTAACCGCTGATATTGCCAGTGGTGGAAAGACTACTGAAAAATCATACTCAAGTAAAAGTACCATTACTTGCCCAAAAATGTAGTGCGAGTAGAGTGAAAGTATCTGTAGTAAATATTACTCAAAGTATGAGTAAAAAGTAGACCTTTTAGAAGTACTCAAGAGTAGTGAGTAGTGAGTATTACGCTGTAGAAAAGTTGATGCGTTTACAGAACGTTACGTTAACACATCCCTGCACAAACAACATGTAGTGTATTTAGCAATCTTCCTATTTTTATTCGTTCCCTCCAACCTTCCTTCAATTATCAGTTCTCTCCTTCCTTCATTCATTCGTTTGTTCCCTCCTTCCTTCGTTCACTCGTTCATTCGTCGTTCATATTTTTATTCCTTCCTACATTAGGTCCTTTTGTTTATTCATTCGTTTGTTTGTTCGTTCGTTTGTTCCTTAGTTTGTTCAGTCCTTCCTTGAATTATTCCTTCATTCGTTTGGTCCTTCCTTCTTTCCTCCCTTCATTTGTTTGCTCATTCTTTCTTCCATATTCTTGTTCCTTCCTTCATTAGGTCCTTTGTTCATTCATTTGTTCGTTTGTTCGTTCGTTCTTTCCTTCCTTAGTTTGCTCAGTCCTTCCTTGAATCCTTCCTTCATTTATTTGGTTCTTCGATCCTTCCTTCCATTCCTTGTTCGATCCTTCCTTTTGTTTGGCCCTTCTTTCCATTCTTCATTTGTTCTATTTAGTGATTGTTTAAGGCTGTTTGGTGATTTCAGTCAACATCCATCATTTTCAGTGACATGCAGTCTATAAACAGTCTCTGGATCATTGCTTGTAAAGATTTTGGACATCTTCTTGGACATTTTTAATGTTTCCCAAAGGTTTGCTGCATTAATAAAGCGCTCATGTCTTGAGGCTGTTCAGTATGATGCGATTTACTTTCTATGTGTGATTTAATTGGACAGGAATCACAGGACTGATTTTTCTACCTTAGACAATGACCATAGACAAGAAAGAAATAAAGTAGTGACTGCAGGTTGAAGGAAAGTAGTGGAGTAAAAGTACCGATACTGCACTAAACGTACTCAAGGGAGAGTAAAAGTACACATTTATAAAACTGCTCAGTAAATTACAATTCCTGAGAAAAACTACTCAATTACAGTAGTGCAGAGTATTTGTAATTAGTTACTTTACACCACTGGATATTGTCCACAGTACATTGCACGTTAGACGTGAATTCAATTTGAACTACAAAACCGGATGACAAGTGTAAACAAACTACAAACACGATGGACGCGTGAGACCAACCGTCAGGTAGAGAGGCTTCCGTAAAGATGTTTGTATGACTGTTAGTTAATATCTAGCCAATTGGAAGATATTTAAATCACGTTGTCTGTGTTATATTTCATCAACAACAATACTGAACTTATGTAAAGACGTGTTTAGACATTACCGTCTGAATGCAGAATTATCCAAACACCTGAGGAGATTTCTCTGCATGAAAGACTCGTGAATGGGAGATTATCCTGATGCTGCTGCTTCTCCAATAAGAGAGAAAATTAAATACAACAGAAATGTCGATGATTGACAGGCCTCATAACTAAGCAACACACCGATCTGTTTAACGAGGAAGTAGTGAGTCCCAAAGCTTGCATACTCTTCTGTCACACACTCAAAAGTATAGATTTTTTCCTTCATAAAAAAAGTCCATAATTTTAGGGCGTAGTATAAGTAAGTGAATTGGGATCCACCACACTATTGAGCAGGTATGAGTCGGAGGTGGTTGGAACTAAACTATGCAGAGCTGTGGCCCTCCAGTATTGAGAACACTGGTTTAAAGGAACACTCTACTTTTATTTTGTGAATAGGCTCATTTCACAACTACCTTATGTTGAACAGGTGGGTTTTACCATTAAATCCACTCCAATGATCTCTGGGTCTGGCAGGAGCTCTTTTAGCTTAGCTTAGCTTAGCTTAGCATAGATCATTGAATTGGATTAGACCATTAGCATCTCACTTAAAAATTTCTAATAAGATAATCAACGATTTTCCTTGATTATTTGAGCTTAGCTCTTCTTTAGTTACCTTGGCCCAATCCCAATTCTACTTTTGTAACCCTACTCCTAACCCCCTGTGTACTAAGATCAATGGGAAATGAAAAATTGCTATTTTATAGGCCAATATGGCTAGGAACTATACTCTCATTTCTGTTTAATAATCAAGGATCTTTGGTGCCGTACCATGGCTGCAGCAGGCGCAATGATATTACACAGTACTGTTACCTAATTGGGGATTATTTTCAGGAACTGTGTAATATCATTGTGCCTGCTGCAGCCGTGGTATGGCAGAAAAATTCCGTGATTATTATGCAGGACTGAAAGTATACATTATATTTACAGTACATTTAGTCATTTACCAGAAACATTTGTCCAAAATGACTTACAATTAAGAATAAGTTAAAGGAACGTACAGTTTCATTTTCCATCGTTCTTAGTACATGATGTAACTACAGAAGAGTCAACCAAAATAGGAAAGTTATAAAAAAAAACGTTTTGGTCATTTTTGAGCAAGATGCTAATGGTCTAATCCGGTTCAATGAACTATGCTAAGCTAAGCTAAATGTGCTCCCACCAGACCAAGAGATCGGCTGAATGGATTCAAAAAAAGTAAAACTCATCTGCATTGCATTGCATTATGGGAGCTTGATCTTTCTTTTAATAACTTGAAAAGTTGAAATAAATGACTTTTATTGACATTTTGAATAGTTTAAAGCGATAGATTGCCTGGGTGGATGTTTTATATTACACTACCAAAAATATTACACTAATAAACTGCCAGTACATTTTCTGTTATTTTACAGACTTATTCAATATATTATTTCTAATACATTATATTATTTAAAACTACTAAAATGTCAATAAAAGTAACTTTGTTAAACTGTAGAGTTGAACATCAGAAGTCGACAGAGCAGAGATCATGGTCCCACAACCGTACATAAATGGAAAACATTTTCACAAATCACAAAATATGGAAATTGTTATTTAAGAGACATAGTTTACAGTGTGGCCCCATGGTGGCATAGTGGGTAGCATGTTCGCCTCACAGCAAGAAGGTCGCTGGTTCGAGCCCCGGCTGGGTCAGTTGGCATTTCTGTGTTCTCCCCGTGGTTGCGTGGGTTTCCTCCGGGTGCTCTGGTTATAGGTGAATTGGGTAGGCTAAATTGTCCGTAGTGTATGAGTATGTATGGACGTTTCCCAGAGATGGGTTGCAGCTAGAAGGGCATCTGCTGCGTAAAATGTATGCTGGATAAGTTGGCGGTTCATTCCGCTGTGGCGACCTCAGATTAATAAAGAGACTAAGCTGAAAAGGAAATGAATGAATGAATGAATTAATTAATTAATTAATTTTACAGAGTAGGAGAGTTGCAAAATAAGAATATTAAAAAATAAAAAAAGTGAAATATTTTTTGTTCATCTGCTCTCTGACTTATTAGAGGAGTCTCTACAGCTCTTTCTCGATTCTCTACTGTCGACTGCAAAATATAGAGCCCTAAAGCCCATACATATCCCACTAAGCCTTTACAGGGATTGTCTTGACTTAAAGCCGCTGTATTTCTTCACATGAATACATTCAGTACAAGCTCGTATGAAACATTTGCAGGTCTGGAGAAGGGGCTGCTGAAGGTTTTGAAGAAACTGGACAGCTTCCTGAACTCCCCTCTGCCGGACGAGATTGATGCCGAAAGCACCGGGGAGGAGAAGAGCTCAACCCGCAAGTACTTGGACGGCAATGAATTAACGCTCGCCGACTGCAACCTCCTCCCGAAACTGCACGTCGTGAAGGTGACGTACCGCTGTAGTTGATCATTTAGTGTGAGATTAATTACTGGAGATTCCAGTAAACACATTCCTTTTTATTTCACAGAATATTTAATTTAATTTAATTTATAAAAATCATTAATTTCTACAAATATGCACTTTAAATCTTTTGAAGATTGTCATCATTATTGCCTTTGGAGGATAAAACATATACATGAAACAATATACACTATCTGACCAAAGTCTTGTCATTGATCCCAGTTGTAAATGCAGCATGTAATAACTTGACTTCTAGCTTATCATTTGGAGAAGTGGCAAAAGGTAGATTTTTTTCAATAAATCATCTGCTGAACTGCCTCCCAATCATCACAAATACTGCTAAAGGCCTATTGGAACTCACATGGACCCAAGATTCACACAGAAATCAGTCAAGCGTGTTGAAGGAAAGATCATGGTTTGGGGTTACATTCAGTATAGGGGCGTGCGAGAGATCTGCAGAGTGGATGCAACATCAACAGCCTGAGGTATCAAGACATTTGTGCTGCCCATTACATTACAAACCACAGGAGAGGGCAAATTCTCCAGCAGGATAGCGCTCCTTCTCATACTTCAGCCTCCACATCAAAGTTCCTTAAAAGCAGAGAAGGTGAAGGTGTTTCGGGATTGGCCAGCCTAGTCACCAGACATGAACATTATTGAGCATGTCTGGAGTAAGATGAAGAAGGAGGCATTGAAGATGAATCCAAAAATTATTGATGAACTCTGGGAGTCCTGCAAGAACGCATTTTTTTTTTTAGAGTTAGAGATGTATGGATGCATGTAAGATTTTTTTATAACACATTTTTAAACATAATAGTTTTAATAACTCATTTCTCATAACTGACTTCTTTCATCTCTGTCATGATGACAGTACATCATTTATGACTAGATAATTTTCAGGATACATGGTATTCAGCTTAAAGTCAAGGCAAGGCAAGGCAAGTTTATTTATATAGCACATTTCATACACAGTGGCAATTCAAAGTGCTTTACATAAACAGGAATAAAATTTAAGTATAAGAAAATAAAAACAAATAATAAAAAACAGATAAAAACAGATTAAAATGAGTTAAGACAAGTTATAAAAGAATGAAAAGAAAAGAAAGACGCAGTAGTGCGATCTGTCGGACGTAGCACAGTGCTCATTCAGTAAAGGCACAGCTAAACAGATGTGTTTTCAGTCTTGATTTGAATGTGCCTAATGTTGGAGCACATCTGATCATTTCTGGAAGCTGATTCCAGCAGCGAGGGGCGTAATAGCTGAAGGCAGATTCACCCTGCTTTGACTGAACTCTTGGAATTTCTAGTTTATGTGATCCTAATGATCTGAGTGATCTGTTAGGTTTGTATTCAGTCAGCATATCTGTAATGTACTGAGGTCCTAGGCCATTTAGTGATTTATAGACCAGTAGTAATACTTTAAAATCTATTCTGAATGTAACTGGAAGCCAGTGTAAGGATCTGAGGACAGGTGTGATGTGCTCTGATTTCCTGGTTCTGGTCAGTATTAAAGCCTTAACTAGGTTAATTAGACAAGTTAGGGTAACTATGCAAGTCAGTGTAGAACTGCTTTGTTCTGTAGACAATAAATAATATATATTTTTTAAGAGGGCTAATAATTAATAATCTTTTTAAAAATTAACCCTATACGACCTGAAATATCACAAAATAGGCAGAAAATTCTACTTTGTTTTTTAAACCATCTTGCAAAACTCCCCTAAAAAATTGCCATATACATTTTTCATGATATTTATTTTGCCTCACAGTTAATACCTCAGGTGCCTGTGCAACTTTTTGATCACAACATTGTTCATTTTAATTACAAGAAAACAATTTTGCTCATAACTTTTTGACAACAGAAAACATTTCAAACTGTTTCCTCTTTGTTTTTACCTGCACAGCAAAAAAATCAGTGTTCATTTAACTCAGTTTGAGTTCAGCATAACACTCCTTGGGTGTACATATGACTCCCTCCATTTTGGAGTTAAAATAACACTTTCTAAAGTGTGAAATTTGTACATTACCCACAGAGTTCATTTTAACACAGTAAGAGTTTATTCTTACATCGAACTGAAGTGTGTGTTACCCTTCAAAGTGTTAATAAATTACCTTTTTTTCCTATATTATCAATAGGTGTGTGTGACAGATAACAGTGATCACATGTTCAAAATAGCTTTAATCTATTAAATGTTCATTAATCGTTTCAGAATTAATTTCAATACATTTTAAAATGCAACAAGACATGTTTTAAGTTTAAGTAAAACATACTGGTTTGATCACTGTTTGTCCAAAAGAAAAAAACTGGGCTTCCCATCACTAGTGGGAAATACACTGCATATTGGGTTGAACTGAAAAATCACATCCTCAAATATACGCTCTTTCACACTCGTGGATTAAAATGTACTCTGGTTTTAACACTGAACAACACCAAAAAAATCACACTGTATATTTAACACTGGGGTTTTTGCTGTGTGTTACCTGATATACCAGTTGTATATCAAATCATATACAACAGATTATAAAAAAACAACGAATTGATCAGGCGGATATTATATAGGTCTTAAAAACTTGTGTATCAAATATTATACGTTCGGCTTTACAGGGTTAAGAACTGCTTTTATTCTAGCCAAAAAACAAAACAAAAAAAAACTCACCCGACCTGACACATATTATTTAGGACAATTCCCAGGGGGGACAGGGGGGCCATGTCCCCCTCACCTTTTTTTAGATATAAATACCACTTCACTTCATGCTATAATTTCCCCTCGAGAGTCGAAAAAAAATAAATAAATTCAACTCAAGATATGTATGCAAAATTAAGTTCACTGTCATGTCATTCGTATAGGTCTAACTAAACTTTCTTTAAACACTGAATGGTCACCAATTGACCCTTCGCTAAGCCACACCCATAAACCGCCACCAACCAATCGTGGCAGGAGCTCTGTCAAGCTTTCGAGCAAGGTAAACAGGCCAAAGCGTTGAGCAATAGTGGATAGTGCAAATCTGACACCAGGCATCTTATGTAAAATCCAAATTTGTTCTTTTAATCTTAAAAGCAATGAAATAAATTCTTTAAGTTATTTCCTAAAAATGGGCGCCACGGTGGCCGAGTGGTTAGCACGTTCGCCTCACAGCAAGAAGGTCGCTGGTTCGATCCCCGGCTGGGCCAGTTGCCATTTCTGTTTGCATGTTCTCCCCGTGGTTGCGTGGGTTTCCTCCGGGTGCTCCGGTTTCCCCCACAGTCCAAAGACATGCGGTACAGGTGAATTGGGTAAGCTAAATTGTCCATAGTGTATGTGTGTGAATGGGAATGTATGGATGTGTTTCCCAGAGATGGGTTGTGGCTGGAAGGGCATCCGCTGCGTAAAACAAATGCTGGATAAGTTGGCGGTTCATTCCGCTGTGGCGACCCCGGATTAATAAAGGGACTAAGCCGAAAAGAAAATGAATGAATGAATGAATTTCCTAAAAATTATGTTCTTTCATTTGTTTTCGTTTTAATAATACACTGTACATGTTATGATAAAATGTCAAATAAAATTTAAGTTTAGGCTTTTCTGCACACAGTTGCTCAACATTGCTATACGTTTTCACAACTATCACCAACACTCAGATTTGGTCCCCCCCCACCTCTCAGACCAGAATTGCACCCTTGATTTAGGATGATCAATTAACAGCATCAGTTATTTCAGTCATTTTCCTTCCCACATTCAGGTGGTGTCTAAGAAATACCGTAACTTTGACATCCCGTCCGATCTGAGTGGAGTGTGGAGATACCTGCAGAACGCCTACAGCCGAGACGAGTTCACCAACACCTGCGCCGCAGACCGGGAGATCGAACTGGCCTATCAGGACGTGGCCAAGCGGCTCGGAAAATGAACACACACTCATCACAGACTGGAAAAATACAACACAAACCTGCTGAAGGGGTCAACCCAAACTGGCTTTGTCCTGAAACACACACACACACACACACACACACACACCTACCTGCTATAGCTGTTCCCATCATGCTTGTGTGAGCTATTGCCATTATGTTTACTATATAAGTGACATAAACTCCTCTATTAGTGTCGCTATCTATGACAGCCTAGAGAAAACACTGTGCCACTGTTTCTGTACTCCCTCATGAAATAATACTATAGTCATTGATAGTGGTTTTGAATCATACTACAGTAAACTTTATTATATACTACTTTACAAAGGTCTTTTTGAATGGATGCTACTGCACTCTTGTGTTGTGAACTGATAAAGGAATAAGCAATGTAGAATACTTTAGTTTTTACTACAGTAAACTGTGTTGTATTGCAGATAATGTAGAAATGAGTACATTTGGGTAATTTGTTTTTATTACTACCTTGTTACTGCAACTTACTACAACAAATTAATTCAAGTACTTTAGTATAGTATATGGATCTAAATCACCATAGTTCTTACTATAGTATTTTTCATGTCTGCTGTTTTTGGCATTTGGATGATTTTCCTCATTTAATGTGCAATCTTTAAACCTTTAGGCCTACATGTTTTATGTATTATATGAATTATTTTTGCTAGCTTGTGAAACATAAAGCTATATTTTATTTCAGAGTATAACATTTATTATTGGTATTTATTAAAGTTAATGTGTGTAAATCTCTCAAGGAGAGTAAAAAAATAGCATTTCTTTGGAATTAGGTTTAAAGCAATTGTATTTGCACGCAGCCCCACCTAGTGGAGAAATTAGCCTAATGAAGCTAAGCTATTTAAATTCGCCTCAAACTGCGGTTGATGTGCACAAACTGGCACAAAATGTCGACATTTGAGAATACTTTTTGTTACTGTGATCAAATGAAAGCCATCGAGTTAAATAGGCACACGTTTAGGTCTCAGGTATTATATCTAGCCCTGTCTGGAATTTTCATATACTGTATTTGAAGTGAACAATATCAGTTGTCTCTTATTAATAAAAATATATTTTTCCACAAAGCTTGTTATGTTATCTTTGTTTAGTCATGTCATATGCAAAGTTCAAGATCAAAACAACATTAATAAAAAAACAAACAACAACAAAAATTTAGCGGATGATTAGGCCAGATTGATTCTCATTAAAGATGATGCTAAATATAGGCTAAATAGACTACATGTTTTTTTTAAATAGGCCTACTGAATTCATGATTAAAAAAAAAAACTAAACGTATAGTATTTAATCTAGATATGTGATCTAATGTGCAGAACTACTTTTCTACGCGGAGATTTGTGATAAACGACTCTTCTTGTGTCCCTCCGCGTGTTTTGAGAAAGTTACCGCGATTATCGACTGGTCGTGACAGGATTTGAAAATGAAGGTTGGTAAACAAATCAAATATATTTCTTTCCTATTTCAGGTACATTTCTAATCGTTTATAGGAGTCACTTTTTAAAAGCTCAGCGCTTGTCCTGCCCCGATAGATTTCCATTCACGTTACTTTATTTTCATTAACGTTACTGATGTAACGTCAGGCCTATCGGACCTGAAACATTTTCAGTTTTTGCTATTACAAAGGGTGAATTCAGGTCAACTGGGACACTGTTTTGCTATCAATACGAAAAACAAAATAAAGCAACTACAACAACATCTGGTAGCCTAGCCTTGCTACCAGATTTTTGACTCCATTAAAGATTATGCCAAATTGAGGCTAAATAAACTGCATGTTTAAATACTTAACCCAAAACGTGTATTCTGTGATCTAATCTGTAAATGTGTTAACATCGCTGCAGAACTACTTTTCTACGCGGAGATTTGTGTTAAATGATGCGTGTGTTCTTCCGTTTGTTTTGAAAAAGTTACTGGATTGTGAACTGGTCGACTCGTGACAGGATTTAGAAATAAAGGTTAGTACAAATCGAACACATTTCTTTCTTATTTCACGTACATTTCTAATCAAATCAACTTTGAAATGCTTATAATAGCACTTGTCCTGCACCACAGATTTGCATTTCACATTTTCGTTGCTGATGATTGTTTATTGAACCTGAAACATTTTCAGGTTTTGCTGTAACTGATAAATAAATAACATCAAACTGATGATTTTGGGAGAATCATAACTAAAGTCTTAATATATGAAATAAAAAGTAAAACCTTTTTAGCTTTTATTTAATGTTTACAATGCGAATCTAATTAGATGCACTTTATTTGGTAAACAAAGCAAGTCTCTCGTATAAAATATCTACTAAAACACAGAAAATAGTACTTTACAAACTGTATTGTAAAAAAAATCACATGAATATTTTCATATTAGTCAATATTATTACTGAAATTAATTTGAAAACTGATTAAATATACATTTACACACATTTACACCAGTAAATAAACAGAATCAATGATGGGCTAAAAATCTGCGGAATTCTGCGCGTGCAGATTCCCTGTGGCCCTAAAGATGACCAACTTAAACCAGCTTGACCAGTCAAGCCAAGCTGGGAGCCCTGCCAAAACCAGCTATGTTCAGCTTAAACCAGGCTGGTTAAGCTGATTTTAGCTGGTCATTTCCCAGCCTGAGCAACTAAGACTAGGCTGGAAATGACCGAAACTAGGGCTGTGCAATATGGACAAAATAATCCTATTGTGATTTATTTATTTATTTTTTATTTTATTATATATATTTTTTTAAATGATTATTGCGATTGCGATTTTAGTAACTGTTTTTGCTTTTTCATACAAGCTACATACATTCTAAATGTATTCAGTGCACAAGAAGTGCATAACAAGACATTTGACAATGAAATAACAGTATTAATTTTAATAATTAAAACTGTAGTAAAATTGTATTTAAAACAGACAACAAAATAAATTAAGATTAACTAATCTTAACTCCAAAACAAACTGTACACAGTAGTACTAACGGCTTGATAAACAAAACTGTAGTAAATTGTCTTAAAAACAGACAACTTGAAAAAATAAAGATGAACTAACCTCAATTCCAGCCATAACAATAAATAAAAAAATAACGTAAATCAACAGCACCTATTCGGTTCTCCTGCTCAACTTCATTGAACTTCATTGAGCTAACATTGGTTAACATCTTTCTCCCGCTCAGCTGTAATTGCCCGATGTGGTGTGTCAGCTCTGATTGGTTAACATATTAAAATATATCAAAAATCTAAATAAATGAATAGATAAAATTGCAATTGCGATTTAGAAATTGCATGTGCTTAAATCTCATTTATTTCTTTCTTTTCTTTTTTTTTTGTGATTGCGATTAATTGCACAGCCCTAGCCGAAACCAGTTTGGAAATGGCCAAAAACCTTCTAAAACCAGGTTGGTCGACCAGCTAAACCCAGCCAACCAGCCTACGCCAATAGTATATCTGTTTTTTTCAGCATGGTAATCTTACAGGATGGCCATGTTAAAAGTGAACCACATTAAAACCATTAATATTTACATTAACATAGATTAAACCAATAAATGTATAATATTAATATTAATTCCTCAGATATAGGCTGCAGTCGTTTGACATAAATCATTTGGTGTGGTTACAGCTGAACATCTGCTGAGTTGCAGCACCACCAACAACTGGATACAGTATGAAACGCTTAAGATAATATTTCGCAAAAACCAAATGGTCACCGTCCATCACACTGTCAAGTATGTGTGAAAAAACCTGTAGCTCTGTTTGATTTCCAGCACATGTGACATCTGCATGTCAGGTTTAGCTGGCAGCAGAATAATATTTCTCCAGCATTATACGAGCACGGAGATCAGACTGGAACACAGGCCGAAACAGGAGAGGTTTTCCTCTGGTAGCTCAGGGCTGCTTGGCCTCATGGGTTTTAATTACTCTACTTCCTGTTGAAGAAGCCCTTTCAGCATCTCTGAACACGTTTCTTTCACAGCAAATGCAAACCATCTGCATTTGTGTCTGCAGTCTTTATTTGGGCAGTGGGGCAAAGGGCCGGTCAAACATGTGCTTGGCTCCTTCATTGATTGCTTCAGCAAGTTTTGCACCATTCTGGATGAAACGTCCTGCAGCCTCCAGCGCATTAAGACCCGGTCGACTCACTCACACCCCACACACATCAACACATTAAACACACAATCATTCGTCTTCTGCTGAAAGTCCAGCATGCTTGGGTTTATTTTTATTTTCCCACAAAAACCTTTTCTTTGTTATGAATCTGTGGTTGAATCTCAACTCGTCGTTCCCAAAGTGAGGGTCGCAGGATATTGACGGGGGTTGCTTGGTGATTTCCTAAAGTCTATTAGAATTACCATATATTTACCACAGAAGGTAGTAGGGCTGTGCAATATGGACAAAATAATCATATTGCGATTTTTATTTATTTATTTATTTATTTAATTTAATTTTTTTGAACAAAGATTGCGATTTTGGCAACTGTTTTTGCTTTTTCTAGCAAGCTACATACATTCTAAATGTATTGAGTGCATAAAAAACATTTCACAATAAAATAACATAGTATTAAGTTTAATAAATAAAACGGTAATAAAATCGTTTTTAAAACAGAAACATAAAATAAATTAAGATTAACTTACCTCAACTTAGTTAAACACATACTGTACACAGTAGTACCGACTGCTTGATGAACAAAACTGTAATAAATTGTCTTAAAAACAGACAACATGAAAAAAATAAAGATGAACTAACCTAAATTCTAGTCATAACAATAAATAAAAGTTAACGTAAATCAAAACCACCTATTCGGTTCTCCCGCTCAACTTCATTGTGTGCGGAGTGAGCTCTGATTGGTTAACATCTTTCTCCCGCTCAGCTTAGCTGTAATTGTCCGGTGTGCTGCGTCAGCTCTGATTGGTTAACATATTAAAATCATGCGCACAAGAACGTGAACAAAAATCTAAATAAATTGATAAAACTGCAGCCGTACGCGATTTGGAAATTGCACGTGCTTAAATCTCGATTTTTTATAAAAAAATTTTGCGATTAATTGCACAGCCCTAGAAGGTAGTTAATATAGTTACATAAATAAATACAATATGCAAATTAAAAGCCATCAGCTACCCCTGGGGTGTTTAGATTAACCACACAGCAATAGCGTTAGCTGCAAAAAATTGATTTTGCGGGCCAGGTTAAAATTTCAACCTTTATGGCACTCGAATACATTAAAAATAAGATATTTGAGGTTAATATTAAATTAAAGTAAATAATAAATGACTTTTCTAAAATTTCTATGGCTTTTTTGTGTTTTCAAAATGCTCATGTAGATGTATATAAGGAAGGGCTGTGCGATATGGACAAAATAATCATATTGCAATTTTTAAAACGAAAATTGCGATTGCGATTTTATTTGTTATTTTGGCAACTGTTTTTGCTTTTTCAAACGCGCTACATACACACATTGTAAATGTATTCAGTGCACAAGAAGTGCATCACAAAACATTTCACAATGAAATAACATAGAATTAAGTTTAATAAATAAAACTGTAGTTATATTGTTTTTAAAACAGACAACATTAAATAAATGAAGATGAACTAACAGCAGCTCTAGTTAAACACATACTGTACACAGTAGTACTAACTGCTTGATGAACAAAACTGTAATAAATTGTCTTAAAAACAGACAAAATGAACAAATAAAGATGAACTAAACTCAATTCCAGTCAAAACAATAAATAAAAACTAACGTAAATCAAAACTACCTATTCGGTTCTCCCGCTCAACTTCGTCGTGCGCGGAGTGAGCTCTGATTGGTTAACATCTTTCTCCCGCTCTGCTTAGCTTTAATTCAGCTCTGATTGGTTAACATATTAAAATTATGCGCACAAAAAAGTATTCTGAACAAAAATCGAAATAAATTAATAGATAAAATTGCAGCCTTTGCGATTTAGAAATTGCATGTGCTTAAATCGTGTTTTTTTTTTTTTCGATTGCGATTAATTGCACAGCCCTAATATAAGGTATATTTATAACCACCTCCGAGAAAAATGGGGTTCGCGAGTCCTTAAGGATAGTTCACTAGTTCACAAAGGGATAGTTCACTCTTCATTTACTCGCCCTTTACTTGCTTTAAACCTATTTGAGTTTCTTTTTTGTTTTTGTTGAACACAAGGGGTGATGCAGTGGGTAGCGTTGTCACCTCATAGCAAGAAGGTCGCTGGTTCGAGCCTCAGCTAGGTCAGTTGGCATTTCTGTGTGGAGTTTGCATGTTCTCCCTGCGATCACCTGGGTTTCCTCCTGGTGCTCTGGTTTTCCTCACAAGTCCAAAGGTGAATTGGGTAAGCTAAATTGTCCATAGTATGTGTGTGACTGAGGCCCCGTTTACACTAGTGCGTTTTAGCAAGAAAATGATCCGCGTCCACACTAGCGTTTTCACCCAGCGTCTCAACAGATCTCCGTCTTCAGTACTCCACCAGAAACGTATATCACGTGACCATTCGCGCACTCTGGGCATGTGCGTTCAAATATAAACAGGAAGCATGTGTCTCGCTCGGCATTTGGTTATTGTTAGTCAACAAACGCTGGTTGAACAATGAACGCGATGGCAAAGAAAGCAAGAGAGGTCTTTTTGTGGACAGACGATGAGGTCGAGTTGTTACTTAAAGTAACTAATGAATATAAAACATCCATGGCTATCGAAAATACAGTGTTTACAGTGAAGGCTGGTCTGCCGTCTGCCGGTGACGTAGCGGATCTCAGCGGTCACGCCTCTGTTTTCAAAAGTATGCGTTTCCCTCCATCCACACTGAGACGCAGCAGCAGCGTTTCAGAATAAAAACGCTCTCTCCAGCGTTTTCAAAACGCTCAGTTTTCGCACCTCGAAAACTCCGGCGTAGTGTGGACGGATGGCATAACCGTAGCAAAACTTATGCGTTTTAAAACAAAAACGCACTTGTGTAAACGGGGCCTGAGAATGTATGGGTGTTTCTCAGTGATGGGTTGCAGCTGGAAGGGCATCCGCTGCGTAAAACATATGCTGGATAAGTTGGTGGTTCATTTAGCTGTGGTGACCCCAGATTTAAAAAAAGGGACTAAGCCGAAAAGTAAATGAATGAATGAACACAAGAAGAAGATATTTTGAAGAATGTTGGATGCTGACTGCCATTGTAGTTTTTTTCACTATGGCTTTGCTATTAATCAAAAATCTAATTTGAATCTATAAACAATAATCAAGCCTAAACAATTATTTTGTCATATCCCACCCCCAGTCCACATGAATTCCTCAACAAAAGCCCAATTTTAACTGGAAATATATTTTTATTCTACTGTATTTTTGATTTATTTTTAATAATTAAGGACTCTGTTTGTTTTATATCTTGTTTATTTTTAGTTCATCATTCTGTTCTGATTTTTGAGCATTGTGAAATGTCATAATCTATGTGTTAAAGCAATCTTATTTGCAGAAAAATGTTAATCAATCAAAAAGTTTGACCCACAACACTCATTATCTTTCTAAAAAATTGTGATTGCAATATTCAGGGTTCATACGGTCATGAAAAACCTGGAAAAGTCATGGAATTTTGACAAGACATTTTCCAGGTCTGGAAAAATTTAGGAAAAACTGAAAAACCCTCAAAGTTTTGGAAAAGTCATGGAAATAAGTTGAACAAATGTCTGTATACTTATATATAGGTTAGTTGTCTTTACTTCTTTTCTGTCCATGCCAAACACATGCTCTCACATTATTAGTGCGATGTAAGCATTATCTAAATAAATGTTATATAGATATAAAGATTCATTTAAACTAAATGTTATAACATGATATGCTGTAATTACTTTGAACATGCTTCGTTTTTCTTATTATTTACCACGTAGACATTACATGAAACAGGTCATGAAAATTTGCTTGAAAGTCCTGGAAAAGTCATTGAATTTTAGTAGTAAAAATGTGTATGAACCCTGAATATTGCAAAATAATTGTCATCATGATTTTTTCCATAATCAATCAAAATCTCTACTGTGTCATTAGCTATGTTTCCATACACCTATTTTTCTGTGCATAATGAAATAGTTTATGGAAACGCCAAGATGTGCATCAGTTTTCAAAATGTGCATTAAAAACATATGCACATAACTGAGTAGGATCAACGTTTTATTCGCTGAGAAAAGATGCGCATAAATTACGTTGAAAACACTTTAACCGAACAAATTCCAGTATGCGCATTAAAAAAGTCATCATCAAGAGATCATGTGATAACAGAAATGCGTGTGAATGGACAAACCAGCAGGCTGAGCACACTGTAAAACATCTGAAATGTTGTTTTGGTCATGCGAACACCTTAACCATTTCAATATTAGTGTTATTATATTATTAATTACCTCAAGAATTGTCAAGAGCGTCTGTGCTCCGTGTCTCACGGCTTCAAACGCCAACACACACTTATTGCATGTCGGCATTGTCTTATAAGTAGGGCCAGACGGAATCTGCAGACATTTTTTGCTATTTCTGCTGAGTATTTTGTTAAAAATCTGTGGATTTATGCGGAATAATTTTGGGAGTATCACAACTAAACTTAATATGTAAAATAAAAAGTAATACCTTTTTACCTTTTATTTCATTTTTACAATGTGAATCCAATTAGATCCGCTTTATTTGGTAAAGAAAGCAAGTCTCTCAAATAAAATATCTACTAAAACACCGAAAATAGTACTTTACAAACTGTATTGTAAATAAATAATATTATTATTTTCATATTAGTCAATATTATTACTGAAATTAATAAAAAAACTGAACAAATATAAATTTACACACATTTACACCAGTAAATAAACAGAATCAATGATGGGTTAAAAATCTGCAGAAATTCAATTCAATTCAATTCATCTTTATTTGTATAGCGCTTTTACAATGTAGATTGTGTCAAAGCAGCTTCACATGCATTATAAAAAATTGAAACAGTGTCAGTCCAGTTTTCAGTGTTGAAGTTCAGTTTAGTTCATTTCAGCGTGGTTTAATAGTCACTGCTGAGAGTCCAAACACTGAATAGTAATCCATCGATGCGCAGCTCTACAGGTCCCGAACCATGCAAGCCAGAGGCGACAGCGGCGAGGAAAAAACTTCACCAATTGGCGAAAGTGAAGAATTAAAAAACCTCGAGAGAAACCAGGCTCAGTTGGGCACGACCATTTCTCCTATGGCCAGACGTCTTGTGCAGAGCTGCAGTCTATGGCGCCGGGGCTGGAGAACGCTGGACATCCATCATGGAGAGACCACAGGCGGGTCACCGGCTGGTCAACAGGCTGGCCCTTTGGGAACAATGCGAGGACTCGTCTGTCACAGGGATCGTCTTACAGGAAACTGTCTCATGTTCTCCATTCCTCCATAACCACCACAGCAGCTGCTCAGGATACGGCATGGTCCAGGATTATGGAAACCTCGGGAATAATAAAAAACAGACTAACATGAGCAGAGATGCCATTCAAATTATAATGTGTTTTGGGAAGTGTTCCCGGCTCCGGTTGCCCTAAATAATGCAGACTAACAATCCTTTAGAGGATTTGGATTCCAAAGCATTTGTGTTTTATGTGTATGCTAATGTAAAGAGATGTGTCTTTAATCTAGTTTTAAACTGACAGAGAGTGTCTGCTTCCCGAACTGTGCTAGGAAGGCTGTTCCAGAGTTTAGGTGCCAGATAAGAGAAAGATCTACCACCTACAGTTGATTTTGATATTTTGGGAATAATTAATTGTCCAGAATTAATTGAGCGTAGCGGACGTGATGGGCTATAATAAATCAGGAGCTCCTGCAAATACTGGGGAGCCAAGCCGTTCAGGGCTTTGTAGGTAGTCAGTAAGATTTTAAAATTTATACGATATTTAATAGGGAGCCAATGCAATGCTGAAAGAACTGGAGTAATATGATCATATTTCTTTGTTCTAGAAAGCACTCTAGCAGCTGCATTTTGAACTAGCTGAAGTTTGTTTATCAGGCCAACAGGGCAGCCGCCTAGTAATGCATTACAGTAATCCAATCGAGACGTCATGAAAGCATGAATGAGCTTTTCCGCATCAGACATTGATAGCATGTGTCGAAGTTTGGCAATATTTTTAAGATGAAAAAAAGCAGTTTTACGGATGCTTGAAATCTGGCCTTCAAATGACAGGCTGCTATCAAAAATCACCCCCAAATTTTTGACTGAAGATGAGGACTGAACTAAGAAACCATCAAGGGTTAGACAGTGTTCTAAGTTTTTGCGTGTGAGATTTTTGGGACCAATAAGCAAGACCTCAGTTTTATCTGAATTTAGTAATAAGAAGTTATTAGTCATCCAATTTTTAATATCAGCTATACAATCTGTTAATTTAGTAAATTCAAACAAATTACCAGGTTGAGAGGAGATATAAAGTTGTGTATCATCAGCATAACAGTGGAAGCTAACTCCATGTTTTCTAATGATATCACCTAGCGGTAGCATATATAGTGTGAAAAGTAAGGGACCAAGAACTGAGCCTTGTGGTACCCCACAGTGTACTTTTGATCTGTATGATGTCTCTTCATTAACTGATACAAATTGATAACGTTCAGATAGATAAGACCTGAACCAGGCCAATGCAGTTCCTGTAATACCAACATAATTTTCAAGCCTATCAAGGAGAATATTATGATCAATTGTATCAAATGCAGCACTGAGGTCCAATAGCACTAAGAGAGAAATGCAACCACGGTCGGACGACAGCAGGAGGTCATTTGTGACTCTTAGGAGTGCAGAAATCTGCGGAATTCTGCACGCGCAGAGTCCGTGTGGCCCTACTTATAAGGAGCAAGTCATTTATTAAATAAGTAAAAGATTCAAGCAGCTTCTACCGCAGCAAATGACAATTTTATTGTCGATATTTGGCGTCAGTTAATCAGGAAGTGACGATTTTGTTCTTCTTTGAGTCACCGGATGAAAACGCTGCTTTATTCGCACATTTTATTGTGATATCTTTGCATGGAAACATAGCAAGTGCAATGGATTTTCATAATACTGAACTGCCACATGAATTCAAATGAACTTGCCACTAAATTGACAACAAGACGTAAAATAGTTACGTTTCCTCATGAGATCAGTCTGTTTCGTTGGACGAAATCAAGTCGTACTGGAAAAAGCACATATTATATCCTAAAACCGGCAATTACACGCAAGAAAATGAGTCTTTTCCTGCACGCTTTTGTACCTTACTTGAAGTGTGTCAAAGCGTCAGTAGCATTACTCACTTCCCACCTGATTTAACTTACGCTGAAGTGCCAATTGCATTTTTATAGCTCAAAACCCAAAGGTAATCCAAAGCAGAGCCCGCTGCACGGACAGAGCCAAACACCAGACTAAAAACATGCGATTCCTCGACTCGGTTCACCAACATCAGAGACTTTCAGGCTAGTGATGTCAAGGCAACCTGTAGTTCACTCAGACCGTTTTATCAAAACAAACGTTTGCTGGAGTCCTATAATTATAGGCTAACACACACAGAGAGTTGGATTCAAGCATGGCTGCGCAGTAATATCCTTTGAGATCTTGTTGGATTTGTGACTGTGGATGGGTTGTGCATCAGTGACATCGCCTGGGCTGTAAATGATACCAAATGTTGAAGCGTTCCCCTGTTTCTAACAGCAGAGTAATTGTGGGTATATACATCAGTCAGATCTTGATTTAGACTTCAGTGCTGTCTGTCCGCACCTCATGAACAGATCCAAGAGCTTTCGCGTTTTATACCGGAAAATTAAAAGTCTTCATGCTGAGAGTGTATGAAATGGCATTTGGTATTGTTTGCTTTGGTAGGAATCTTTTTTATTTTGTCCATCGCCAACTCGCCTTTGGGATTTGAGGAGGTTAAATTGCCACATAGCCACTTTTGTGTATCTGCGTAAAGTTTCCATTTCTCGCTGTATATATATATTATGCTTTCATATGCTCTCCATCTGTCCATTTTCTTTAGTGTTTAGATCTGCATCCCAGAGTAATTTATTTATTTTTCTCAGCGGAAGCTTAAAAGGGATAGTTCTCCCCAAAATTATAGTCGTCAATATTTACTCAACCTCATGCTGAGCCAAACGTGTGTAACATTGTATGCCAAGGTTGTCTATTTTCTGTAAATGCATACAGAAATATTTAGAAAAATGTAGAAAGCCTGTTTTTTTTGGATCTGGATTAATATTGTAGTACAGTATATATTGTTATACTGAAGCCAATATTAGAAGCGCAAAAAAAGATAAATTCAATTAAATAAAAAATAAAACTGTAATCAAACTGTAAACACACACACACACACACATACATATATATATATATATATATATACACACACAAACACACACACACACACATATATATATATATATATATATATATATATATATATATATATATAT
>CAIGQQ010004828.1:1197183-1210844 GCA_903798035.1 Danio albolineatus | reverse complement strand
AAGATTTGGGTTGTTTCAGCTCATTTTAAATAATATTTTTTAAATAAGCAAAAAAAAAAAAAAAATTTAGTGTTGAGTTTTTCTAAATATCTTCTTTTTTGCACTTTTTTTAAACTGCAGAGTTGAATTTCCAACATCAGAAGTTCACAGAGTTCAATTTAACCTCTTAACGCCCAAGGTGTTTTATTTTTTTACATGCATTTTTTTTCTGCTATTTGGGCTTATTAGAACCTAATTAGAATAAAAAGTATCATCTTATGATATGATGTACTTTTAGAGAAAAATGATGTCCATAAATTTGGACTCGTGGTCCGAATTTACATAAAACCCTTTTTCCTGACTGTTTTTTAATGCATTAATAACACACATACTTTTTTGAAAATGTTTTGACTATCAGAGAATAAAAACATTTTTGCCCATTTTGGACAGTTAAAAATAGTGTTTTTTGACATTTCATATGCTGCAAAACAGTTGCAGGATGACACTGTATGTCTGTAACAAAATATAAAACATTCAAAGTATTTTAAATAGCCACTTAGGAGCTGAAATGTGCTGTCCACATATGTGGCCACTAAGCCCTAGGAAGTTAAAAGTGTAAATAAATAGAAAATAGATGTGGATAGCAAAATGCAGAAAACAATATCTATTTGTGTTGTACACTCTTCCAAAGAACACATTTAATTTTGTTTTTAAGAATCTTTAATTGAATTATAGTCATTTTAACAGTTTAATAATCAGTCATTGGTATCAGAATGTGAAAACTCATATCCTAAAAAAATAATAGTAAATGTTAACAAAGTGCAAGGTAGAAAGTAACAGAGGCTGCGAAATCTGCTGTCAGATCTATTTGTAATCGTCAGACACGCACATTAAAATATATTAAATAGTAATTTAAAAAATACGTTGCTGTCTCTAGCTGTCTCCCTTCAATAATATTTTACAGTTTAAAAAATTATCATTAATGTCATTAAAAATAATTTTCCTGTTGAAAATACAATCACAATTCTCTTTTCATTTGTTTTGTTTTTTTACAGCAACATGAATAAAACTGCACAGCCAATGCACGTGTGCGGTGCTGTAGATAAAACTGAACCGCGACACAAATAAAGGGCAAACGTGTGCGTGTGGTCATTTGCCCTTTATTTTCTCAATAATAGTAAATATATTTTTTGTTGTTCAAAACTAGACAAATTAATATAATAACAATAATATATAAAGAGTTCAGATGGAAAAACCTCTAAATGCCAACTGAAATTTGCATTTTTATCAGTCTCCGATGTTCTTGTTTTAAGTATTTGTTTTAATTATTATTTTAAAGGCAATGAAAAGAACTTATCTGTCACCTATAATAGTAAAATTTCTGAGCCTACACACAAGAGTCAAAAATTGCTAACTTTAGAAGAAAATATCACACAGCATTTAGAGGTTTTTGCATTCAAACTCTTCATATGTTCTTAAAGACTAGCCAAAATTACTGCTGAATACTTTATTTTAAATTATTTGAAGTAATTATCATTTTTATAATACTAAAATGTTTGTTCATTTTTAATTATGTTTCTTTATCAGAAAAAAAAATTGTCATGATTAAGTCATGATTCAAAGGTTTTGTTTAAACCTGTATTATCGTAGTAGTATATATTGGCGTGTATATATAAAAAGATTCCCGACTCCTTCTATAGTGTTTTTTAACTATACTGACACTCACACTTCCAATAGAGATGGAGATGTTGCACAATCAGCTTAAGTGTTGCTAGAATTGGTGTTTATGTATGGGTGATATATATTGCATCACCAAATATGATTGAGGTTGTGTCCATGTGTTGTGCGATATATTTTCCATATATTGATTATTGTGACAGGCCTAGTAGGGTGGCCTGCAAGAAAACATTTGCATCTGCATTTCAATATTTCAAAATGGCTTTTTATAGCCATTTTTATAGCTAACTGTAGAGTACATGTATGCTTTAGGTTATTGTTGTGTGCTCCTGAAAAAAGTACATTTTGTTTTAAAATTAATAATAATAATTAATAATAGATGTAACTTTTGTGGTGTTTGCATTTCCAGTCTGGTCTGATGGTTAATGAAGATGTTGGAGTGAGGATCACCACAGGAGGGCAGTGTTTCTTAAAATTTGTCCACGGTCCGGCAAAGACTTGACCTTGAAGGACTGGAAGTGAGGTATTTAAGGTTTTACATTCATCAACAGATTTGTTTTGTACCATACAAACACATTTATAAATAAATAAATGAATAAATAGTCAAGCAAATAGAACATAGATGAATACAAATATGTATAAATTACACTTATTGTCAAAAATACTACTGGTTAAAGTTTTAAATTACATTGGATAGATTGGATAAATTACATTTTTGGAGTGTTTGAAAGGTATGTTATGCGCACCATATACAGTAATATCAGTAATATTTTAACATTATTACAACTGTAAATTAATTAATTTTAAAAAGGCACCTTTTTATTTCAGAAATCAGTCTAATAGGAGGATTTACTGCTTCTCATGACACATTGCTGATATTACTATTTTAATATTGAAAACAGTTGTGCTGCTTACTATCATACTTAAAAATAATAAATAATGCTTTTCTTGTGGAAGGATGCATTACATTGATTAAGTGTGACAGTAAAGACACAAAATCAGCATATTAGTATACCATAAAAATTGAATTTTTATATAAATATATGGCCATATATAAACATATACAAATATAGCTAATATATCTGAAGATATTTGCAGTTTTTTCGATCTTTTAGCAATATTTTGAAATATACGTAAATGACTTTTGCTATTTTTGATCGATATTTTGGCAATATTTTAAAATACATGTTGCATATATTACATTTAATCCAAATATGAACTTGTATGTCATATACTGTATGTAATTTTCATACATGATGATTTGCGAAGGATCATGTGTCATTGACAACAGGAGTAATGATGCTTCAAGTTAATCTTTGAATCACACTTGCAGTAAAAAAGTAACTAAAGATTAGAGACAAAAAAATTCATAATATTTCCTAATATGGTGTTTTTACTGTATTTTACAACAATAAAACAAATTATTTAAAAACACAATTTATCTAAATGTTTTATCCATAGTGTGTACAGCAAATTTACAATACAAGGCTTTATAATTATGATTATCTTTTAACTCAATTGTACATGACTATATTATGTTCTCATAATAATATAAGTCAAAATAAAGTGATTTTTCCTTTAAAGGGCACCTATGATGAAAATCATCTTTTGTGAGCTGTTTGGACAGAAGTGTGTGTAGGTATAGTGTGTCCACAGTCATAATGGGGTTGATATAAACACAATAAGTATCTTTATTTATTTATTTCCTGTCATTAAAATAGCATCCAAATCCCTCCTATTTTGAGGCCGACTAATTGCAACTTGACATAGGAGTGTGGTTTTCCCGCTTACCAAAGTAATTGACAGCCGCTTATTAACATGTCTCCGCAGTAACATGTATATTCATAACAACAAGACAGGATGTGCGCAAAGCAACTGGGATTAAAAGATCTGTTCGGCTCGCTGTGATCATCAATCATCCACAACTTTAACACGTTTTTTAAACAGTGTGTGTTTGGAATGAATTTACTTTAGCTTTACTTCATTACCACAGTCGCCTGTCAGTACAATTATGAAAGAAGACGCTTCAATCCCGGTTTGTGGACATTAAATCAGGTTTATTTTGTACATTAACATAACGGATGTCCATACAGCAGTGGATATGATCATGTATCCTGTCACATTTGCATGCAAAAACAGTGCAAAGTTAAACATGTGATCACTGTGTGTATCTCCGCTGCGTGTGTGTATGTCTGTGTGTGAATGAACTTTGTAATGACATTGTGTGTGACTCATCATTGCAGAAAGGTTTGAATTAACTCCACAACAAATACATCAAATAATCATTGGGAAAGTTCTTACTGAAGTATTTCTTACAAATGTTATGTGAAGTCTGCTTGCTTCATGTCTGTCGAGGCGGAGACCGAGCTAAGTTACAGGCCACAAAAACAGCTCCCTTTTTTTTTCAGAGCAGAAAATCTAATATTCTGAAAGGCATAATAAATAATCTGAGGGGGGTTTTGAGCTGAAACTTTGCAGACACATTCTGGAAACACAAAAGACTTATGTTAAATCTTGAAAAAGGGGTAAAATAGGTGCCCTTTAAAACAAGCAAAATAAGATGCCAATAGGGCAAGCAATAGAAATAAGATTATTTACTTCTCCCACTGGATTTTATAGCTTGTTTTCACTTAGTTTTGACTTATTATTTATTGAAACAAGACTATATTTCTGTGTTGCTTCAAAAACTAATTTCATATATTTGTTAATGAAATATTAAATGTTTAGTTCAGTGCATTTTTTTTTTACATTACTCAAGCATCAATAACTTTTTTTCATTTTGAGCATTATAAACTCTATATGATGGATAATAAAGCCCAGAGTGTCTTCTTTTGAAAGATACATGAACTGTAAATGTAGACCAAATCAGTCAGCATCCGTTAATGTTTGAGTTTGGGATGGTCAGTTTTGAGAAAATGCCTCTGACGGTGAGGGAAAGAAGGACACCGATATAGTCTCGGAAAACTTTTTACAGAAATCTCATTTTGCATGCTATCTTAATCAAACTCGAATTATAAACTCATGAAACACTTGGCTTTCATGTTATATTTTTTCTAGGACATTACATTAATGTTTTCCTGTGTTTGTTTGTGGAAAAACAAATATTGAACACAATACAATTTTTTCCCTCATGATTTCATAATTTATAACTTTTTATATTTTAGAGCATGACACTTCCCCTTTTTAGCAAAAGCTGTAAAGCCTAAAGTGTCTTCTTTCCAATGATACCTAGTTTGTGTTTGTAGCTTACTGGAGTCAGGAACTGTTACTATTTAAAGTTAGGTAGGTGTAAATGCCCAAAAGTGAGTGCAGGGTAACAGGTTAACTTGTCCAGAAAATACTTAATTATTCACAAATACTTGAATAGTTGGATTAGAAACAAGACAAAAACTGTGCAGCAAAGGATGAATTGTGAGCTCTCATGTTAGACCTTTTCAAGTTGTAAAGAAATCTACGTTTTTGAAACTAACGAAGACAGCAGAAGTCAATGATTTGTTTGACTTATTTAGCCTGACATGTTTACTGCTCCAAAAATATTATAAATGTTTCTCAAAATAAAATATATTGCGTTCAATGTGGGAAAAGGTTGTTGTTTATTTACCCAGACGTTTAAAAAGAACATATTTTAGAGCAGTGTTCACAATACTGTGACACCGAGATATTTTTATCCAAGGTTATCATAGAGTCAGAATCTTATACCAGCCCATGGCTAATCACAGGTGCATTCAGTACCTTTAGATACTGCAACATCTCTAAGCATTCCCTCCAGTCTCTCTCTTACAAAGTGTCCCGTTTACTGGCAGTGCGCTGGAGGTGTTTAAGGATTGCGCCCCGCCGCCTCGCCGCTCCCCTGAGCTTCACACTTCATTTGTAGGGAAACCTCCCAGCGGCAGCAAATACTTCACCAGCACTGCCAGCATAAATCATCAGGCCCGTCTCCAGCCCTCAGACAGCCGTGGGACACTAAGGGTCTCTATTTTCAGATGTCCCGCAGGTTTCGCCCTGTTAAAGGCGGCGGGACATTGTCCTTGGCGCACCTCCAGCCAAAGCGGGACAGCGCTATGCAGATTTGATTGCTTGTGAAGTGATTTGGAGCAAACCGGGGGCTTAACTGCATGAGAAATGACTGACCCGCGCAACACGCTGCGAAACCAGAAGCCTCCTATTTCATCCGCAGAGAGCGATAGGAAATGATGCGTAAATCAGCGGCGCTCGGAGAAAGACACGGAGGTGTGTGGAGGAAAGAGAGAGTCCTCTGTTCAGTACTTGGACTCTAAAAATAAAGACGTTTGGTGAACTTGATTTAATTAGATCGAGGAAAATGCTATTAAATTAGGATTTAATAAGGTAAAAAGATCTATAAATAACACATTTATTATAGTCATGAATGAGTGCTAAAAATAATACAAGTTATGTAGTTTTGCTCCATTTGAATGATGCAATGGAATGTAAGAATATATGTACACTACCGGTCAAAAGTTTGGGGTCAGTAAGATTTTTAAATGTTTTAAAATAAGCTTCTCCTGCTCACCAAAGCTGCATTTATTTCATCAAATGTACAGTAAAAATTGTACAGTTGTGAAATGTTACTGCACTAAAAAAAATAACTGTTCAGAAGTAGTTTATTATTTAATTTATTCATTTATTCCAGTGATTTTAATGATGAATTTTCAGCTTCATTACTCCAGTCTTCTGTCACTCGATCCTTCAGAAATCACTCATATTATTATTGTTGTTGTTGTTGTTGTTGTTGTTATTGTTATTACTACTATTATTATTAATGGTACTATTAATAAAAGCAATAATGATGAGTAATAATTCGATTTGAATCTACATACAATACTACATACAAGTAATAAATAAATATTTATCAAATATTTAACAATTTAACAATTGTTGAACAATTTTTATGCGGCCTTGATGAAAATAATAAAAATATTTAAATTATTAAATAAAATTAATAATAATAAAAAAAAAACCTGACCCAAAACCTCTGACCGGTAGTGCATATTTTTTTTACATTTTAATTTATTTTATTTTGAGATAGACACCCACTGGCCACTTTATTAGGTACAGCTGTCAGACATCTTTACGCCCATTTCTCTGAATGCCTCTGAATCTTGAGGCGGATGGACTACAGCAGCAGAAGACCACACGGGGTGCTGCTCCTGTCAGCTAAGAACAGGAAACTGAGGCTACAGTTCGCACAAACGTTGCCTAGTTGCCTAGTCTCAATTTCTGCTGCCACATTTGTATGGTAAGGTCAGAATTTGGCATCAACAACATGAAAGCATGGGTTCATCCTGCCTTGTATCAAGGATTCAGGGTGATGGTCGTGGTATAATGTGTCAGGGATATTTTCTTGGCACACTTTGGGCCATTAGTACCAATTGAGCATCGTGTCAACGCCACAACATACCTGAGTATTGTTTCTGACCATGTCCTTCTCTTTATGACCACAGTGTCCCCATCTTCTGATGGCTATCTCCAGCAGGATAACGCACCATGTCGTAAAGCACGAATAATCTCAGACTGGTTTTTTGAACATGACAATGAGTTCACTGTACTGAAATGGCCTCCACAGTCACCAGATCTCAATCCGATAGAGCAGCTTTGGGATGTAGTGGAACAGGAGATTCACATTATGGATGTGCAGCCGACAAATCTACAGCCACTGTGTGATGCTGTCATATCAATATGGACCAAAATGTCTGAGGAATATTTTCAGTACCTTGTTGACTCTATCTAACCTGGTACTTATAAGGTGTACCTAATCAAGTAAAATAACCTTTAAAAAAAGGTTATTAATATTAAAATAGCTACCTAGTTTTGCTGCCTACATGATGCAATGGAATGTAAGATTTATTGTATTTTATTTAATTTTATTATTATTTTGGAAAGAAAACAACAACTCTAAAACATTTTTAGCAGAGTCTGAAATTAAAACTATTTTTGTAAATAGACAGAAATTATTATATAAATAATAAATGTAAATATATATTTTATACATATTCATTTATTATTGTTTATTTGTAAGTAATAATAAAAGTATAATAATAATAATAATAATATAATGTAATAACATTAGCAGCAAATTTTATTTCAACTTGGACACATGCAATCAAGTAAAAAATTTCAAAGTCACAACATTGTCAGAAGAAGCAAAACAATTAATAATTTGTAAATAATTAATAAATAAATATATATATATGTTTTTTTTACTTTGATGTGGAAACAATCATCTGTGTGTCAAGTTTTGTCTTTAAAAGGCCAAAGATGAATGTTCATAATTCTTATATCTTCTCAACATTTGTCTTTTACCCTATCAATCCCACGTCTGTTTGATACGGAAAGACCACCAGTCCTTCTTACTCTCTCCTCAAAGTAGTTTATTTTCACTAAAAACCATGCAGACCCACAAACGAAAACAGAACCGGAGAACTTTTATCAATTAGCCTTGATAAAGACGACAGAACATTGAGCACAATGTTCATTTTCAGAAGGAAACACATGTGTTTTGTCTTAAAACAATGTAATAGTGTCGAGCCCGCTCTAAGTAGCGCTAAATAAGCCCATTGAGTCGTTTCCTGGCTGAGGCCATCCAAACCAAACATTGATCCAAGCTGAACTTATGGATGTTTGCGTTCATTGATAGGGCCGTTTAAAGACCCTCAGTGCAGGTTTAGACAAACAGCTGGCAATGTGTTTGAACAGCTCACAGCATTAGCCGATCTGTTTCATCTGACACATTAACGGGCATTAATCATCACATGCTGCATAATGGAGCATTTGTCTGTCTTGCGGTGTGTGTTATGAAAGTCTTGGCTGGAAATGCAGAGTATAGTCAGGAAAAGTGACAGGAAATCATATAAAATCTCATGGAGATTTAGGCGGACATATTCTGGCGAGATACGCAGCGATAAGGGCCCTTCTACAATCTCGGAGACGTTTAAACTGCTCTAGCATTGCACTCTCATGGAATAGCTCAGATTTTCATCAGAGCTGTTCAGAAAGCTCTGTTTGGTTTTAGCGTGTGTGACGAGGGGGTGGGGGTGGTGTAATGTAAAATGCAATAACCCCCCAAAAAATTGTACATTCAGTCATTTGGCATTTGCTTTTGTCCAAAGCACCTTACAATAGAGGAGGCATTCAGTGATTCAACAAAAGAAGCAATGCACCAACCCTGGCTCATTGTGGATGTGTACCCAGATCTACATTTCTTGGGACAGTGAACTACGTAACTGCAGGTACATCTGCTTGCAGTTTTTGTATTTGCTAATCCACCAGAGGCCGCAGTGAACACTTTTTTAATAATAATAATAATAATAATAATAATAATAATATTATAATAATTCTTTACATTTATTGGCGCTTTTCTGAATACTCAAAGCTCCTTACACATTTTTGGGGAATCTCCTCTTCCACCATCAGTGTGTAGCATCTACCTGGATGACAGCCATATTACATCAGACTGCACACCACACACCAGCTGATTGGTGAAGAGGAGACCGAGTGATGAAGCCAATTATGATATGGGGATGGTTAGGAGGACATGATGGACAGAGGCCAGTGTGCAAATTTGGCCAGGATGCTGGGGTTAAACCCATACTCTTTTTCAAAGGACATCCTGGGATTTTTAACGACCATGGAGAGTCAGGACCTCGGTTTAACGTCTAACCTGAAAAGCGGCGCTCACTGAGCAGTATAGAGTCCCTTTCACTATACTGGGGCATTAGGACCTACTCAGACCGCAGGTTGAGCGCCCTTCCTGGTCTCACTAACACCACTTCTGGCATCAACCTAGCTTTCCCATGTGATCTCCCATCCAGGTGATCGACAAATAGTGTTTTCAAAAGGGGAAAAGCTGTAGCTGATTTCATCAAGTTTTCAGCCAGTTGTTTATTTAAACATTTTTTTTCGCTTTTGTTTTACCTGGTTTCTGGAACTGTTCTACTCCACTCTGCATCCCAAGTCCATTGGCATATGCGGCGAGCTACTGGAAAAACGGGTAACACTGGAAAAGCTGTCCATACATAGGTACGTGGTCAGCAGTAGCACTAAAAGGAACAGAAGTTGTCGGAGGCATCATACCACCCCATAGCGTTAATTTTTCACAGACAAAATGGAGCCAGACGTACCTAGGTACATATTTTGCGGTTTCCAGAAATGTAGACAGGGATATGTATTCACAATGAGCCTGTGTTGCAATGCACACAAGACGAGATTATTATACAAAGGAACTGTTAGAGTGTTTTTTAATAGAGAGAAGAGTGTTTAAACAGGTGGTTTGTCAATTCCACTCACCTGTGTGAAGCTCACTTTTATAAATGCACAATGTTTTCTTTCTTTTCTGAGATGTTGAGTGATTGTAAGAGTGCAAGGAATGTGTAAAACTGGTGCAAGTGTTGGTGAAAGTGTCAGACAGATGAAAGAGTGTGTTTTCTACTGGTGGTTTGTCAAGCCCACTCACCTGTGTGAGGCGCACTCAAAAAATACCACTAAATTGATCTTTAACCCACCCTAAAAAAGCAACTCTATAACTATTTTTTAATTAATTTATTTATTTATTTTGCAGAGTGTAAAAATTAAATAAATAAATATGTTGATAACAGAAATTGGATTAAAAAAAAGAGTATAAATAAAAATCTAAATATATATTTTTACACGTATTTGTCTGTAAAATTAGCAAAAACAATCCTAAAAAGAACTCAAATTTAATTAAACCAAACTGAGGAGACTAAATTGTGCTGAATTAAATATTAAGGGAACTACATTTACTTTAAACTGAACCAAACTAAACTAAGTAAAAATTTTGTAAAGGTAACTTCATCTCAAATTAAATATTATTAATTGCTCATATTGGCTCTGTGATTAGCACTGTCGGCTCACAGCAAGAAGGTTGCTGGTTCGAGTCCTGGCTGGGTCAGTTGGCATTTCTGTTTAGAGCTTCCATGCTCTCTGCATGTTGGTGTGGGTTTCCTCTGAGTGCTCCGGTTTCCCCCACAGTCCAAACACTTGCACTATAGGTCAATTGAATAAACTAAATTGGCCATAGTGTGTGTATGAATGAGTGTGTATGGATGTTTCCCAGTACTGGGTTGTGTCTGGAAGGGCATCTGCTGTGTAAAACATATGCTGGCATAGTTGGCGGTTCATTCCACTCTGGGGACCTCTGAAATAAAGATTAAGCTGAAGAAAAATAAATGAATGAATGAATAAAAATAATAGTTCCTTTTATGATAAATGTTTTTGTTTGAACCTCCCACTGACCCATCCAGCAAAGAGCAGAGCATAATACATGAACTTCACTGAGTTTGTAAATCCATTCATTTAGAAATCTTGTGATTTAGTTTGTTACAGATATTTGAGACACTTAACTTTGACACAGGCACCATGGTGGCCGAGTGGTTACCACGTTCGCCTCACAGCAAGAAGGTCGCTGGTTCGATCCCCGGCTGGGCCATTTGGCATTTCTGTGTGGAGTTTGCATGTTCTCCCCGTGGTTGCGTGGGTTTCCTCCGGGTGCTCAGTCCAAAGACATGCGGTACAGGTGAATTGGGTAAGCTAAATTGTCCGTAGTGTATGTGTGTGAATGACAATGTGTGGATGTGTTTCCCAGAGATGGGTTGTGGCTGGAAGGGCATCCGCTGCGTAAAACAAATGCTGGATAAGTTGGCGGTTAATTCCGCTGTGGCGACCCCGGATTAATAAAGGGACTAAGCCGAAAAGAAAATGAATGAATGAAACTTGGACACATGCAAACAACATGAATATGTTTAAACATTGCTTTGGTGTTTGAGTAGCGTTACACTCTCGTGGACTATCTCAGGTTTTCATCTGAGCTGTTCGGAAAGCTCTATTTGTTTTCAGCGTGTGTGACAGGGGGGAGTAATGTAAAATGCAGACCCGCTCTGTCTTTCATTCTGTGGAGAGATTAGGAAGTGCAAACTCATAGAAACCACAGGAGGCAGATAGACGAAGACCAAACCAGCATTACAACCTTTAGTTCTGCTCAGATAAATTTAGTATAGCTGAATAAGCCATGGCCAGAGCCAGACAGAATGGCCAGAGCCAGACAGAATCTGCTGACTTATTTTATTTTTATTATTTTATTTAAAAATGAAAATATCTGCCAGTGGGAATCTTTTTTTTTTTTTTTTTTTTTTCTAGCTTTGAAATATATTAAATTGTTTTTTGTTTTGTTGCATAAATCATATTAATTCTGTACTAACATAGTAATGCAATTCTGTAGCTCTTGGTCAACTATAATTAAGACTCAACCTTGCATATCTTGCAATGTGACTATTGTGGATGCACACATTGCAATATCAATGCTGAAACGATATATTGTGCAGCAGTGATGTGCAGCGAGGTTTGTGGCTGTTGAGGCACTGACACGTCAAAAAGTATGTCAAAAGTATGTCAAAAGTATATATACAAACAAATCCACCCGACATATGTGCCAACTACTGATTGCGTTTTAATATATCATGTCAGCATTTGTTTCTATACACATGCATACCTGTCAACATTGGGATGTGAAAATAAGGGACATACGCCACCCCACGCGGCCCAAAACAAATTGTTCAGATAAATAACATTAAAAAAAGGAATAGAATTATCAAATCTCATTAACCTTTTCTTCACTTTAAAACTTACACATTCTGATTAAAGAGCAAAGAATTAATCTAATTTATTAAGATTTTTCATTTGATTACATTAAATAACAGAGGTGTCACTTTAAAATACATCACAATAATGTTATAATGAAAGCATTCGATTGCTTTCCTAATGTTTTATGTTCATTTAGGACAAATTAGTTGTGTTTGGAAAAAAAAAACACCAAGATCGACATCTTTAGATGTTGTTATTATGTGTATATGTCTGTTCAAACACGCACCCAAAACACAGACTTTTGCTCCGCTTCAAATCACATGTACAGAATCTGTTTGGGAAACAGCGTCTGTATATCACTATGGAGTGCGTCAGCTGACAGTCACACGCCGCTTTATAACTGTTTTGTGGGTTGCACAGGAGGAGCGACAGCACCTGTAATGAAATGAAATGAAATGTAATGTTTAAGTGTTTCATGCCTAAATAAACCGAAGACACAGAACTGGCTCACATTTAAGAGCAAGGGGCGGCCCCTGGTGGAAATAAATAATGAGGCTATTTATTAAGAAAATAAATTTAATATTTATTAATTATTAGGAAATGAAAAAAAAAATCCCACTTTAATAATAATTATAATAATAATAATAATAATAATAATAATTGAAAAGTCTATTTTACAATTTGACACATTCAAACCTATGCGGTATGTTTTTGTTTTCACAAGCTTTGTAGACATAACATAAATTCTGATCAACTATAGCTTTTGTCATGAGCCACGGCTGTGTTCAAAATGGAATAAGGGATTTCAAAGTGCACTTCGAAGACAACGCAATTGTCAATATGAAGATCGCTAAATCTGAACTATAAAAATATTTGACAGCAAATTACACCTAAGAGAGATGACCTTAATGTTGTTTTTTTTTAATTGTTCCGAGTTTAAATGTTGGAACGTTCTAAATGGATAGGCCATAGGGGGATAACGGGAAATAGAACACAACCAGAAACAATGCTTCTAACTACAGCTCTATAGGTGTAGTTGGAAGTCTCCAAGTTTGCGGCGCAGTTTGCGAATGTTCGTTGGAACGATGGATTTGTGAAACACCAAATCAACGAACTATGTTTGTAATGACGGAACTTGCGACCTTAGTTTGCTAACAATGGTTTTCGTAAACACACCCCAGATCAATTCAATAAAGTTTTTATTTTTAAAATAAAATTCATTTGAATTATTGTCCACTCATCTTAGTTTGTTTGAGTTTACAGTAAACTGTTAATATTTAATTAGGTGTAATTAAGACTTCTGTATTTAATTTAGTTAATTAAATTTGAGTTTATTTTAGTTCCATGTTTTTTAGGTAGCCTTTCTGAAGAATTGTAGACCTGTTTTAGTA
>CAIGQQ010004828.1:1172497-1196783 GCA_903798035.1 Danio albolineatus | reverse complement strand
TTCAGAGGACTGTCAAGCAGCAGCGCCTTGGGCTGTTTTTAACTGGAGCTCAGTGAAACAGCAGTGAAAGTAGTTTTTCTGGCTCCCTTTGGCGCTTCCAACACAAGTTCAAGTTCTGTAGGAAGCACCTGCTCTTGTGGTGTTTTTAATGAAGTCAGTCACGATCGCAAAGCATTTTATTATTGAGCAGGGGTGTAAAGTAAATGTACAGTTATAACTTTTATGCACTCGCATAAAATGTGGCGTATATCATAACTCTTTCACGCATGTATCTCTATAACAGCACTTTTTCAACATGATTTTTTCCTTACATTAGGCCTGGGTGATGATATGACAAAAGTCTAATATCACAACATAAGTCATCTTATAACAAAATAATCATTTGAAGTGGATCCACACGCACACACATATAAGGGATCCAACGGTTCTCGGTTAAAGAGCCCCTATTATGGGTTTTTGAAAATGAGTGTGTAACACGGCTCTAAGTGAAGTGAAATGTCCAGCTAAGGCTTAAATCTGAAAGTGCACAGTATTTAAAACTATTGATTCATCTATAAAAGAGTCGACTCATAGTTCTTCAAATGAATCGCCGTGCTTACGAGTCTTTAGCCGTTTCGGCATGACGTGAACACGAAACATAAGCCTCGCTCACTTGTGTGCGTGCAGCCCCTGGAGATTCGAAAACCCCAACCCCGCCCACAAACAACAGAAGCAAGCAAAGGTTGCCAGATTGGGCGTTTTTGAATTTGATTGTGCGGGTAAAAACCTTTTGGATAGGGTTTGGACTGGAATCAGTCAGCTCCATCTGGCAACACAGAGAAGAGCACTGTGCTCAGCTGGATATTATTGGAAGTGAGCAGATGAACCAGAGACTGTGAAGATTCAGTGGTTGAGGTTTATTTTTGCAAAAATGCCTCAGCATTATAGCCCAGCCTTGTGCTGTGTTCCCTCTGAGGAGTGCTTCTGAAATCTACACGCTTACAACAGAGGATTGATCGACCGTTTGTTAAAGGAAGGATAAGAAAAGATGTATGCAGGGGCGGACTGGTCTTAGGGAGCACCGGGACATTTCCCGGTGGCCTGACGGTGAATCTGGCCTGCTATCCAACAAGTGTGAGTAAGTGCGATTAAAACGGTTGCCTCATTGTTTTCTCTAGCTTGTAAATGATGCATTTAATTGTGTTTTGTAACTTTTAACCACTTATAGTGTATCTGGTTAACTTGTATTCTCATATCGCGTCTAAAAGCACGTTGTAAACGTGCCACGTGCCACTTTGTTTACGGATTAAAATGCGTTTGTGAACTCGAGTTCCTCTGCTGTTTGTCGCTGCTTTGGCTACATCAGCTCTCCTACACATGTGCAGCAGTCCTGTTTTAAAATGGTTCAGCTGTTGCCGCTGTGTGCATTAATACTGAATGTGTGTCACTGTTTTTACTTATGGTTAAGAATAGAGTAATACGCTGGGAGATCGGGGGGTTAGTTTCGGGGGTGAGATGTCTGAAATACGGGCGACTCCTGGGAAAAACGAGTGTTGGCAGATATGCTCACGCACACACTATGACTACTTCAATATTGATAAGACGTGGTGGGCATTCTCTCGCGCTGAATGATGTCGACCAATCGCAACAGACTGGGTCATCGGTCCTAAGGAGGGGTTTTGGAACAAATGAATCGCTGAACGATTCATTTAGGAGTCGCTGGGATAATGAGGTAAAAATAAATGCAAATTATAAGACAATGAAAGTGTTTTTTGACCATGCATGCATATTAGCCTGCTGTTGGAGACCCCCAAAACCAAAATATGACCCTTTTTAATGTATAATAGGTGCTCTTTAAAAAACGTATCGTCCTGTTGTCCTCCCACAGTTCGGTGCGCCCTGTGATCCGTGGTTCAGAATATGCATTAATATTGGTTTGGTGATAAAAACAACTGTAACAAAGCAAAAACAGTTCCGCCTTTGTGCTTCTGATTATCTTTCACTCATATTGCACATGCGAAGGCCTGTCCAATTACCTCATAGTATGTAAATCAGTTGTTAACGTCACGTTTCCTCACATGTCGATGTGTGTGTTGAGTTTCAGAGAGTTCAGCATGGTAAATGAAGGAGAGAAAGCCAAAAGCGCAGGTGAGGCCAAAACACAGTGCCTTGCCGTCAGTGTTTCAACAGGCACTCAATGTAAATTCAGACACAAAAAAATAATGAATACCGATTTTTTTATTTTATTTAATTTAATATATTTTTTTAAAGTTTCATTCACTACGATGTGTTGATAAGTGATAACGGGGCTCTCTGCAATGAATGTTAATAAAAATGTGTTGTTGCCTTGTTAATGCAAGCATACTGTAAACAGAAGTAATCAATTCTCTGAAAGTGCTCAGTTATTAAGATGTGTTGACAATTATTATCTGTTATTATTATATATTCTAATTATATATCTGCATAATTGGTTGAAGATGTAAGATGTAAAACAGAAAAAGGCGAAGTTTAAGCGTTTTCTCTCGTTGTTTTTCTTAAGTATTTTATTTAAATATACAATTTTCAAAATGCCCTAATTTTATTTAATTAATGAGAGAACATGCAAATCTATAGTCATTTGTAAAAGGCCTGTTGCATTGTCAGGTGTTTGTTACCTAATAAATATTTATATTGTTCTTTGAATTTTTCTGTAGCCATTTTTTTCTAAACATAGTACTGTATCATACCGAACCAGTGACCCTAAAACCATGATGCATACCGAACCGTGAGTAGATTGAACAGTTGCACTCCTAATACATACATACAGTTGAGAATGTCAGAATTATTAGCCCCCCTGTTTATTTTTTTTCCTCAATTTCTGATTAATGGAGAGAAGATATTTTCAACACATTTCTAAACATGATAGTTTTAATAACTCATCTCTAATCTCTGATTTATTTTATCCTTGCCATGATGACAGCAAATAATATTTGAATAGATATTTTTCTAGACACTTCTATACAGCTTAAAGTGACATTTAAAGGCTTAACTAGGTTAATTAGGTTAACTAGGCAGGTTAGGGTAATTAGACAAGTTATTGTATAACGATGGTTTGTTCTGTAGACTATCTAAAAAATATATAGCTTAAAGGGGCTAATAATTTTGCCCTTAAAATGGCCTTTCAAAAACTAAAAACTGCTTTTATTCTAGCCGAAATGAAAAAAAATAAGACTTTCTCTAGATGAAAAAATATTATATTAAATATTATTAACTATTGCATATGATAAATTGATTATCGAAAACAAGGTATCTTGTGACATCATGAAATAAAAAAATGAAAACAAAAACAAAAGTATAAACAAAAACAAAAGAAAAACGAAAGCGCATAATAAGGAATTAAACATTTTTTATACTTATGATACAGTATGTTATATCATATCATATTGCAGCTCTATCCCCATAATATCTTGATCTGTTTCCTCAAAATACAGCGCTAAATTAAAAATAATAATTATTATTATCCTTTGCTAAACACAAAATAAAAGAAGAAAACGATATAACAAAAAACCATTTTTATTCTCAAAGACAAATGATACAATCATCAGAAACGTTCAAAAAAATCTCACAATATTTTTTACTGGATTGTTAGTCCCATACAAACAGATTAGCGTTTCACAAACTCTATGGATGAAAACAGGATTGTCGAAACTGAAACATCTGTACAGTATGTGCAAGGAAGCAATGAGACGATGCCTTCTCCCTGTTGTTTACAAACAAAGCCTTGCGATGAATTAAAAGGATGCATATTGTGTTTCCAGGGCTTCAAATACAAAACATGTTCATTCCAAAGTACAATAATGGAGCTCAAGAAGACATTTGGTTTTCTTCATGTGTTCGTTTAAAGGTCCCATGAAATTAAAAGAAGTTTTTTTAGATGTTAGTTTTAAAGATCTGCATTAGCTACACTGTAAAAAAAAAGTTAATTAACAGTTTCCATATTTTGTGATTCACAAGTGTTTTCCATGTATTTATGGTTGTGAATTGCATTATAGGATGTTGTTGATCTCTGTTCTGTCGACTTTTGATGTTGAAAATTCAACTCTACACTGTAAAAAAAAAAAATCCGTACGGTTTATTTCCAAGAGCTGGGGTGCCAGAAAAAAAAGTAAAATAACGGCCGTTAAATTACATAAATATACCAAAAAATAACAGATATTAAATTTGAGAAATTTCCTTAAATTTAAATTTCTGGTAAATTCCTGTAATATCCATCATTTTAAGGTAAATTTCTGTAATTTAATATTCATCATTTTAAGGTAAATTTCTGTAATTTAATGGCTGTTATTTTACTTATTTTTATTTTTTTGGCACCCCAGCTCTCGTAAATAAACTGTAAAATTACAGATTTTTTTATAGTGTAGAGTTTACCAAAGTGATTTTATCGACATTTAAGTAGTTTAAAATAATATAATGTATAAGAAATAATAGATAGAGAAATAAGTCTGTAAAATAACAGAAAATGTGCCGGCAGTTAATCACAAGGTTTTTGTAGCGCAATACACAGCTCCAACCCAGACGATATTTAATTTTAAACTATTACATATGTTAATAAAAGTCTTTTTTTTCTTTTTTTAGGCCTTAACCTATCAAGGTTAAGGCCCAATGCCAATTCTACTCCTTCCCCTTGGCCTTTAAAACAGAATGGGAAGGACTTCAAATTTGACCTCTAAGAATTGGGACAGCACTTCAACACCTGCACACGTCATCATATGTCATCGCAAGCTCGTACTTCATATGAGATCAGACGATCACGACTGCTGGAGTTATTCCAGTTGTGTTTTTTTTTTTTTTTTTTGGTATTTATCTTCAGGAAATCACTGAAGGCGTAGATCATGTTATCATAATGATATAATGTGGCAATAAGCTTATAACTTTACTGTGCATTAACACCGTGGCCATATTCATCTATGTTAACACACAAAAACAACATTAACGTTAAACCAGACACCGTAAAAAGCTCATTCCCAGCCACTAGACTTCTTTGACAGGGTATTCGAGTGGCATTGAGTGACAGATGTGAAAGTATGTTGCGGGACTGCTATACAGGAGTTGTCATGGATTATAGATAGTGAAATTTAGTGGGGTTTTTTTGTTTTGTTTTTTTAAAGCATGACAGTAAAACCCGAACGGCGTTATGAATGTATTAAAACATATGCTTGTTTGTTGTAAAAACTCGTAATAATAACAAAAACAAAAAAATTTGTTCATCTCCTGACTCGTTTGTACCTGGTGTATTCTGGGAAATTTTCATAGCCCTTGGATTCGAGTGTGGTCCTGAAAAATCTGTTTCAAGGGGCATCTAGCCCTTCCCCTTGGCCCTACGCCTTCAAGCTAAAGAAAATTGGGACACCCCTACCCCTTCATGTGAACACGCAAAATGAGAGGTAGGGGTAAGGCTAAGGGGTTAAATTGGGATTGGGCCTAAAAGTGGTTGGAAGAAAGATCAAGGTCCCATAATGCAAAAGCATAAAAATATGAAGTAAAAAATAAAAGAATAAACCACAAAATACAGAAAACTGATAATTTAAGGATATTTTTACAGTGTGTGCTCGGAAACTGACAAAAATCGCATTTAGAAAATACAAACCTGATATAAACATCCAAAGCTTGCAGTTTGAAATCACGTTGGCTTAAATGGATCAACGAATTTATCATTTTTTCGAGTTTCTCATCAAATCTTCTGACCAATCAAATGCTCTGTAGTGTCTGACATGCCCCGCCCACTTCATTGCTTTTCATTTGATGTGCTTGAGCTCAACCACTCTCACTGGCAGAGCAGTGATAAAACAACACTATTGGCTGCTTTTTAAAAAGGGGAGGGGCTACTCTGTCCTGCCCTCTCTTCATGTTTCATTTGAGATCACGTTAAATTTCGAAAAAAAAAAACACACTTCAAGGGACCTTTACCTGGCCATGAACATGAAATTTACCAATAGATAATCCAACACAATCTCACGGCAATTAATATAAAATTTGCCAATAGATTCGTGACTTTTTGATTTAGTGGCTAATTCGTGTGAATTCATACAATCTACATTTAGTACAATCGTACAATACATCGTACATGTGTACATCGTACAATACAATTTAGTATGCTTTGCTTATCACCCAATGACGGGTAGGTTTAGGGGTGCGGTTGGGTGCCACGCCTCCTTTTCAAATCTTACATTTTTATATGACTGAACTAGTACTAATTCGTACGAATTAGCCCACTAAACTGACCAAACGTAAAATACCTAAGTTTCCTTGAGAGATCAGGCTGGATATTCCAAGAACAATCCCAAAACTTGTTCAGATTATGACAAACAAATGTATCTTTAATATCAATGCTTGTTTTAATGTATAGAACAGATTGAATAGTCTTACAGAAAGATTCTCTGCTACTTGATCCATTAAAAAACAGACTCTTGCAAGGGTATTACATAAAAAAGAGAATGAAAAACACAGTCTACTGCCCAAAAGCATATCAATATTTTGGCCCTGTGACATGTTTAAGACAGACCGACGTTGTTCTTGATGTCAAACAGTTAAACACGAATTCATAAAAAGGTAACAGTGCAGAGGTTCTTTACGTTTGCAGTTTCCTGCTTGCAGTTTTTTTTATTTTGTAAACATTCTGTAAACATAAATGCTCTCCTAACTACCAGAAGACACCACGGTAAAAGCTCAATTAAATAGTGCGGCGGTTAGGGACAGCAGTGAAAGTGTTAGTATCTTTTGAATTAAAGAAATGGATCTGAATACTGTACAGAATTAACAAATTAGCAGGGTGGAAAACATGTACATGCTTGTTTTTAAGTTTAGTTTTTCTCCAAATCATTGTGTTTGTGGACACTGCCATAAAATTTGACCTTAATTAGAGAGTGTATGGGTGAAGATGATCAAGAACATGTTCAGGTTTTATTTCATAATAAATAAATCAAAGGAGAAAAACATTGAATTATATTTTGCATGATATTTAGGACCATGGTTGACAGAGTATTTAATTTTGAATATTTATTGATGCTAATTTGTTTAATTTGTTAATTTAGTTTTGAAATTTTGAGAATTTATTGCATGTCTTTACCGTAAATTATTGTACAGTTTCTTGCAAGTCAAATTTTTTGAGGACTGTTTTGTGACTATATTCAGAACAATTAATTGCTGTAAATTGTTTTGCAATATATTTTATTTTTTTTAAATTTATTAATGCTCATTTGTTAAATTTAATTTTGAGAATGTATTGCATGTCATTAGTGTAAATTTATTTAAATTAATTAAATTTATTTTCTTGCAAATCGAATTTTTAAGCGCCATGTTTTGTGACTATTTTCATAGTCATTAATTGCTGTAAATTGTTTGACAAGATATTATATTTTTAATATTTATTGATGCTCATTTATTTAATTTGTAACATGTCATTTTGATTAATTTTGAGAATTTATTGCATGCCATTACCGTAAATTACTGTACAGTTTCTTGCAAGTCAAATTTTTGAAGACAATGTTTTGTGACTATTTTCATAATTATTAATTGCTGTAAATTGTTTGAGATATTTTATTTTTAATATTTATTGATGCTAATTAATTTAGTTTGTTAATTTCATTTTTAGAATTTATTCTATGTCATTACTGTAAAGTACTGTACTTTTTTTGCAAATGAAATTTTTGAGAACCATGTTTTGTGACTACTTTCATAATTATTAATTGCTGTAAATAGTTTTCCAAGATATTTTATTTACTAATAAATATTAATGCTCATTTATTTAACTTGTCATTACCGTAAATTACTGTATATTTTCTTGCCAGTCAGATTTTTGAACACAATGTTTTGTGACTATTTTGATGTAAATTGTAAATTGTTTTCCAAGATATTTAATGTTTTATATTAATTGATGCTCATTTATTTAATTTGATTAATTTTGAGAATTTATTGCATGCCATGTAAATTACTGTACTTTTATTTTTGCAAATCAAAATTCTTTAGTTTTTGTGACTATTTTCCTAATTTAAAAATTGCTGTAAATTGTTTTCCAAGATATTAAATCTATTTAAAAATTTAAAATAACATATATTAAAACAATTAAAAGCTAATTAAACAAATGTATTTAATGCTAATTTATAGTGACAGAAAGGGAATGTAATCATTACTGCTTTTTTCTGAGACCGTACTCCATGTCACTATGCAAACCTTTTTAATTATTATTATTTTTGCATGTACTTTAGCAAACAAATATTAATTGTTATCCTGTAAACAAGCTTAATTCTCATCATGCAACATATAATTTTGTTTTTTTTTAGTTAAATACAACCCGGGCATTTCTTTGTGTTCTTAAAAAATGGCATTAAGACTTCATTTGCTCTGCATCCCATTAAAGAAGTGCTTTGTTCTACATAAAAATAGAAATAAAAGAAAGACAAGGGACATTTGTTTCAGAAGGGCGCTGCCAGCAGCCTATTAACTTACATTTGGACAAACAGTCTTGAATCCAGAAACACATACATTAATCTTCAAAGATGCCATATACAAAGTGTAAAGAAAAAAACGGCATCATTACAAACATAATTGGTGACATATTTTTGCAGGAGTTCTGTCATCAGTGATGATTCAATTCTAACTCATTATGGTCTGTTGATCAATAAATAAATCCTAGAAATAGAGATGATAAACTTTTCCGGTAAACATTTATTGCGTAGTTTTTATTTTTTATTTTTAGGCTACTAAATTTGATTGTCTGCTCAGTAAAATGTATTGCAGCTGAAAGAATGCATTGCTGTCTAAAATACCAGTAATATCAAAGTACTTTGGTACTACTCCCTAACAAAAGTCTTGTCGCCTATCCAAGTTTTAGGAACAACAAATAATAACTTGACTTCTAGTTGATCATTTGGTATCAGAAGTGGCTTATATGAAAGACCAAGGCCTCTTGATTACACTTATTTTACCGTCTTGATTTTGAATTATTTAATTAGGACAGTAAGGTCTGCCTTTGCGTAGACAAAAGTATTGTTACTTAACAGAAATAATGTAAAGTTTGGAATATAAAGTCATGATGCAGTGGGAAAAGAATGAATATTGTGCATGACTCCCATGAGCTTGGAGGAATGCATTCATACATCTCTGCAATGACTCAAATCACTTATTAATAAAGTCATCAGGAATGGCAAAGAAAGCGTTCTTCAATGCCTCCTCCTTCACCTAACACCAGACATGCTCAATATTGTTCATATCTGGTAACTGGGCTGGCCAATCCTGGATCACCTTGACCTTCTTTGCTTTCAGGAGCTTTGATGTGGAGGCTGAAGTATGAAAAGGAGCGCTATCCTGCTGGAAAATTTGCCCTCTCCTGTGGTTTGTAATGTAATGGGCGACACAAATGTCTTGATACCTCAGACTGTTGATGTCGCCATCCACTCTGCAGATCTCTCGCACACCCCCACTGAATGTACCCCCAAACCATGATTTTTCCTTCACCAAACTTGACTGATTTCTGTGAGAATCTTGGCTCCATTTGGGTTCCAGTAGGTGTTCTGCAATATCTGTGATGATTGGGATGCAGCTCAACTGATGATTCATCAGAAAACTACCTTTTGCAACTTTCCCAAATGATCAACTAGAAGTCAAGTTATTATTTGTTGCTCTCACAACTAGGATCAACGACAAGGCTTTTGTCAGGTTCTGACTTTGATTGCTGTCGTACAGTTTGCATAGTGTTTAACTAACCTACAAAGTGCAGTTAACCATCCAGTTATTGAACAGAAGACTTACGATTGTATGCATTTCATATTTGCACAAAAAAGTACCAAAGCTGGGCATTTTATTATTGCAAGTGCATGCATAAGATTTGATCACGCCTCTATCTGAAGATGCTAAATTTAGGCCACTTCTGCAAGAGTTTGGTCGTTCTTGTAGGCAAAAAAAAAAAAAACATTAAATAAGAATTAAATCTAAAATAAATTAACTTGATAAACATTGGATACCAAAATCAAACAAGCAGAGAGTGCCGTAATTCACCTCTCGTAAGCTAATTTGTACATTTATTGATCTTGTTTTTGTTATAGCTGTTGTATTTACTCAGTCTAAAGTGTTCGTAATATGTAATGTTTTAGACTGAAGTTATAATTCTGAAAAAAATCCACGTCTCATTGTTCATATAGCCTTATACAATGAAAAATTCTTCCTTCATCGCGTTGGATTTTTACTTGATTTGGTTGCTTTACAACAACAACAACAACAATAATAAAAATAATAATAACAAAACAATTAAATTACAAAATGAGTAAATAATTCATTAAGTTATTAATAGATGTCCCAAAAAACAATATTCAAACGTCTTAAGTTTTGTCCCTCTAAACACATTGCATAATTTAAAGTTTATATGGCTTATATTGCTTCTCCTCAATCAGTACTGCTTGCTACCATTTCATACATAAATTAAGGTAATCAGAGGGAATTAGCCAGTACTGTTTCAAATAGCTGACTTCTAGCACACATATAAATAAGACAAGTGCTTGCAGTGTTAAGAAATGCTAATTATATCGAGTTAGTATAAAATATTCTGAGCCAATTGTGTGGTTGGATTGCTATTGGAATGAAAGTTTACTAATTAAAGGGATAGTTCATTCAAAAAATATGAATAATAATGGTCTGTTTTTATGCAAAGCTATTGACTTTTTTTTTTTTTTTCAATCTTTGGTGGTTTTTAGAAGCTTAAAATCCGTTCTTCATTCTGGATCTTGAAAGCCACCGTACTCTTTTGATTGTATTTTAACGTGCAGCATCAATTTTTTGGGGTTTCACAAAAAAACGTTACAGACTGCAAACAATTTTTGTCTAGTTTTTCAGTGAAATGTCTAAAAATTATTAAATCAAGATACTTGATATTGTGCTTCATCTCTTCATTGAGAAGATATAAATAAGAAAACATCACCTATTATTTATTTCCTAGCACTTCAGAAGTGAAGACATTGTAGTGTTTTCTAGAATTATTATTAACAGTTTCAAGAGTTCACACTTAGCTGATGATTGATTATAAAGCGTGTTTGGCATGCGGTCCCAGGAGAAAGCCCTGAGCTCATAAGATCCTCAAGCCTGGGGCTCCCTCCCATTTGCAGAGCGAGATGGGAGTTTGAGCTCAGGTAGATCTTGAGAACTCTGCTGTTTATGGCTAATGAGGAATTAGGAATTGCTAACTAGGAGCTGCTCCCCGTGGTTGCGTGGGTTTCCTCCGGGTGCTCCGGTTTCCCCCACAGTCCAAAGACATGCGGTACAGGTGAATTGGGTAAGCTAAATTGTCTGTAGTGTATGTGTGTGAATGAGAATGTATGGATGTGTTTCCCAGAGATGGGTTGTGGCTGGAAGGGCATCCGCTGCGTAAAACAAATGCTGGATAAGTTGGCGGTTCATTCCGCTGTGGCGACCCCGGATTAATAAAGGGACTAAGCCGAAAAGAAAATGAATGCATGAATAACTAGGAGCTGCTGACTAGGAGCTCATCTGTGGTGCCAATGTTGTTTAGTCAATTAATTATGTCGCATGTTTTTGATGGGAGGAAACCGGGAAACCCGGGAGAAACCTTCGGGAGCATGGGGAGAACATGTAAACTCCACACAGAAATGTCGACCGGCCTGGTAAGGACTTGAACCAGTGACATTATTGCTTTCAGGCAACAGTGCTAACCACTGGGCCGCCGTGCCGCATAATCTAGTAAAAAGGGGTGGAAGGGGGATTCTTCAAAATGAACTGTGATATGAAATGCTGGATCCCCTTTGAAAGGGTAACTTCAATGCTATGTGGAAACTTCCACTATGGGGATTTCGTTCAGAAAGCCAATCATCTGAAAAAGTATATAAACGGGCCAATGAGTTGCGCAGCTGATGCTCGTTGCAATCAATTTGGCAATAAAAGCTGAGCATCCTTTTTTTAGCGGAAGAGACCTTCACCTCAACAGCTAAGGGGCAATCATTGTGGGGAAGGAACCCCCCCCCCCCCCCCCTCATTCGAGGAATAAGGGTTACTTTAGTAACTGAAGCGTTATTTATGGTGACTTATGAATCATCTAATTGGTGAATCATGAAATAGCTACTGTGGGACCAGCTGTGGTCAATCATAAGCATGTGATCCTCTCGTATTACTTGTTGTAATATGCAAAAATGCTCTAAATGACAACATTTGCATTTTAAATTTGGAAGAAATGCTGTCAGTAGTTTACATGTTTTATTAAAACATTCTGTACAGCTATAATCCAGAAAAAAAGGAATTTTCAAGTTGCCTCTTAATTCTTTTCAAAACTGTATATGTAGCTTTTTAAGCAAATAGATCTTGATTTAATTTTTTTAGATAGCAATACTGTAAAACAAACCAAAAATACTGCATAAGGAATTCATGTGAACAAAACAATTATGTTTTCATTTTTGAGTGAACTATTCCTTTAAATTCTGTGAGTGTTAAATAACTCACAGCTGATTGTGGAATGCCAGATTAAGCAGAGTAATGCAGTAAATCAATAAATTAAGGGTAATCTGTGTTAAAGTATTAAAAACATCAGTGTAGTCATAAAAATACACTGCAACCATTCAACTTTGTACCAATGAGTACCATCAGGCATCACTGAGTACAAAAAACTATTAGATTTAATGTGTACTAATGAGATCCGACAAGTACCAGTGAGTACTAAAGATTACTCGCAAGTACCAATGATTACCGGTAAGTACGGATAAGTACCAGGGAGTACTGGTGAGTACCAACAAGTACTCAGGTTGTCAAAAGTATCAAGTTCGGTTGCAATTGGTGCTGAATTTTTTTAAAAACGTCCATTTCCCACTGATTTTAATTTTAGATTTCCTGCTGTTCTTAAACACCACTGATTGGCCATTGTGTTCACATGCTCAACAGATATGGCTGTGATTGGCTGTAAAGGACGCTTTTAAAATGTAAGTACCGATTGGTAACAAACTCTTTTGACAACCCTAAAGAATACAGGTGAGTACCAGTGAGTACCAGTTAGTCAACGTTTACCAGTAAGTACTGATAAGTATCAGCAAGTACCAGTGATTACCTGTAAGTACTGATGAGTACTAGCAAGTACCAGTGAGTACCAGAATGTACTGAGAACCAGAAAGTACCAATGAGTACTAATGGTTACCAGTTAGCACTGATGAGTACTAGCAAGTACAAATGGGTGCCATTGAGTACCAATGATTACCAGTATGTACTAAATACCAGAACATACCAGTGAGTACCAATGGTTGCCGATAAGTACCAGAAAGTACTGATGAGAACCAATACGGTCTGTTGAGTACTAGTAAGTACTGATGAGTACCATTAAGTGCCAATGAGAACAAGTAACTGACAATGGGTTCCAGTAAGTACCAGTGATTACCAGTAAGTACTGATGAGTACTAGCAAGTACCAATGGGTACCAGTGAGTACCAATGATTATCAATATGTACTGAGTTCCAAAAAGTATCAGCACGTACCAATGATTACCAATAAGTACCACCAAGTACTAGAAAGTACTGAGTACCAATAAGATCCGATAGGTACCAGTGGGATCTGATGAGTACTAGTGAGTACTGATGAGTACCAGCAAGTGCCAATGAGTACAAGTGACTGACAATGAGTACCAATAAGTATTGATGAATATCAGCATGTACCGACAACCAGTACCAATGAGTTTGTGCTTCAAATCGGATCATCCTCCTTTCTGGCATCTCTTTAAGGCTAACAGTGCTGCATTGAGGTCTCGTTCAGCCAGAGCATCTCAATATGGCCGCCACACGGACTCGTCCATCCTGCCGCTGGAGTTGAGCACGGTCGGAGAGCTGCTGTGGCTGCCGTCCGCTTCACCTCCATCCGTCTGATTGGGCAGGTTTGGGTTGATGAGAGTGCTGCCGGTGGATGCGCTAGTGCAAGGTGGAAGCATCCTGGATGGGGACCGATCGCCCCCCGGCACCATCGAGAATTGGTATGACCCAGATGAGGCACCATAGTAGAGATACGGTGTGCTGCTGGTTTGGAAGGGCCCACTTTGGTTTTGGGTGGATCCGGGGTATGGTGGAGGCAGGTACGTGTGGTAGTGGGTGGTGGTGGACATGCCCAGAGACATGCCGGAGGTTACCGGTGTTGGGGTGTAGGTGAACGTTGTTGGATAGTGCATTCTGGGACTGGGGAAGCGGCTGTCTGTGAGGGAGGACAGGCTGGGGAATTGACGCTCAAACTGGCGTGGGTCGGCTGAGAATGGACTGAGTTCTGACGTACCTGAAGGAGAAAAGAGAGAAGTTTCCTATTAGTGATATTTAATTTGGAAGATGTTTTAAATAGAAACACTGTGTGAAAAAGAATTTATTGTGGATTTCTAAATATTTTTTTCCCCAGTACAGTTCTGCTGATATTCATTATGTTGTAAATGCAACTTAATTTTAACAATTTAAATCACATTAATTTAAGTCACTTTGAAAAAGAAACCTTTTTCTTAGGGCTGTCAAAATTAGCGCGTTAACACACACCGATTATTTTGAAATATTTAACGCGTTAAAAAAAGTAACGCATTTAACGCAGTGGCAGTTTTTTTTATTTCCTGTTGTGGCCAACGTGTGTTCAGGGCCGGCGCGTCCACAGAGGCGACCTAGGCGGCCGAAAAGGGCGGCAGAATAGAGAGCGAACCCCCCCGTCCTCACTTGAATCCGCGACACCTGTGTTTAATGAGCAAAGGAATATGGATAATATGGATCATGTAAATGTACTCAGTGAAAGTGCCAGATGATGTCGCAAGCTGTCAAAGACAGCCCATTTCTCTCTAAGTTGATTCCAAGCACCCTCAAATGTTTCATTAAGTTTGACATGTTTCCCCCCTACACGCAACTTCTGTAAAGCGTCTGCTTCACGTTGCTGCATCAGAATCCTTGCTTGAGAAACACAGCCATACTTAAGAACATGCGTGGTGATGATTTGAAGGGAGTGCGCTGTACTGTACACCCGATAATGTCAACAGACTGGACTGTCTCAGCAACTGGCTAAATGTTAAGGAGGACTAAGCAAAATTGTTTCTACTTTATAATTAATGTTCTCAACTCGCAATACAACTTTACAATGATTACAATTGTTTGTATTAAATACTTTATTATTATTATTTTTTCTTCCAATTTCCATATTTGCAATGCCTGTATTTTGGATTTTTTTGTTGTTCACTTAGAATCCAACATGGAAATAATGTTTGTTTGTTATTGGCATTGATTGTTTTAAAATTCAAATGGCACTTACATGCCTGTGTTTTTATTTCTGTAATAAATACGCCTTTTCGTGATTAATCACGATTAATCACAGACAAAAGTGTGATTAATTAGTTAACTTTTTAATAAATTGACAGCCCTAGTTTTTCTGTTATATTACAACATTGTTTTAGTCCTAAGTATTTTTTACAGGTTTAAAAATGTATGATATCAGACTTTTGCGTTGTCCTATTTTTTGTAACTAACCTGAAAATCACACTTTATTTTGATGGTCCGCTTGTTGAATTTAAGTTACATTGCAACTAATTCTCATTAAATTATAAGTAGACTGTTAGGTTGGGGTTAGGGTTAGTGTAAGTTGGCATTATGGCTGTGCAATTAATCGCAATCGCAAAAAAAAACGAGATTTAAGCACATGCAATTTCTAAATCGCGTAAGGATGCAATTTAATCTATTAATTTATTTAGATTTTTGTTCACGTTCTTGTGCGCATGATTTTAATATGTTAACCAATCAGAGCTGACGCAGCACACTGGGCAATTACAGCTAAGCTGAGCGGGAGAAAGATGTTAACCAATCAGAGCTCACTCCGCGCACGACGAAGTTGAGCGGGAGAACTGAATAGGTGGTTTTGATTTACGTTAGTTTTTATTTATTGTTCTGACTGGAATTGAGGTTAGTTCATCTTTATTTTTTTTCATGTTGTCTGTTTTTAACACAATTTATTACAGTTTATTTTTTATCAAGCAGTTAGTACAACTGCACAGTATGTGTTTAACTAGAGCTGCTGTTAGTTCATCTTCATTTATTTTATGTTGTCTGTTTTAAAGACAATTTTACTACAGTTTTATTTATTAAACTTAATACTATGTTATTTCATTGTGAAACGTTTTGTGATGCACTTCTTGTGCACTGAATACATTTAGAATGTGTGTATGTAGCGCATTTGAAAAGGCAAAAACAGTTGCCAAAATCGCAAATAAAATCGCAATTGCAATATTCGTTCAAGAAATCGCAATATGATTATTTTGTCCATATTGCACAGCCCTAGTTGACATGTACTTGCAAAGTTTCTTATAGTCAGTTAAATGTCTGTTGAATGTCTGTATCAACAGATATTAAGCAGACAGTCTACTAATACTCAAATGGACCATCAAATAAAGTGTTACCAAACTAAATAGCAGTTAAATATTTAGCCAGATGAAAGCTAGCTATATGTACCTGCTATAAGGGTTGTAACGGATCGCAAATCTCCAGTTTGCATCGCACTACGGTTTTGGAACTTCATTGTTTCATGTTCAATCAACTTAAATTTGTAAAGAAATGCTGGTTTCTACACAATTTCTTCATGTTGTCTCAACATAAATCAATTAAGTTAACTTAATTGTTTTTGTATTTGTGTATTGAACATAAATCATTTAAGTTTTCCCCAAAAAACTCAAGTATTGTGTTGATTCAGCTCATTTTAAATAACTTGTTTGAACAAGCAACCACTTTTGAGTGTATTATCATTTGAAATGTACACATTTTACCAATTCAATTCAATCACAATTCAATCACATTTAATCACAAAAGATAGCATCATTTTGTTAGTCATTTGTAAATGACTGTGGCCTGTATCAAAGTAGTTTCACATACACCAATTAATCCTGAAATTACTAACACAGTGTTATATCAGACAGAAGAGGGCGCTGTCAAACTTATTTACACGCAGCTCTAACCAGCCCATCAACACAAAAGTGACTAAAAAGTTTGAGGCAATGCAACCTCCAAATAACCAAACGGTCATGTGAAAAATAATGACAGTAATTACGACGAGGCAGTCCCAAACAATTTGATTAGAGGGAAAACAATTTAGTCTTTGTTGTTATAAATAAACCAAGCCAGTGTTTGAGAAATTCCAAGGAAGCATCATAAAATGACACTATAGAAAATAACACTCTACAATAAGGTTGCATTACAAACAAATTAGGTTTGTTATCATTAGGTAATGCTAATAAACTTGTTCATTGTTAGTTCACGTTAAGTCAACTTGCATTAACAAGTGTGAGTTTGGACGTTAATAATGCATTAGTAAATGATGTACTATGATTATTATATGCTGTACAAGTATAAAAACATTAACTAATGAAACCTTATTGTAAAGTGCGACCAAAAACAAAAAGAAATGCGTATTAATCCACCAATTCTTCTTAAAAGAGACAACTCTGGTGTTTAAATGCAATAAATCTTAACCGACCGACAAGAGAAACTGGATCATCTTGCATTTCATCAGTTTAATTACCCGATAGCAAGACATAAACGTGAATGAAACGTTAATTTGCCACCCGAATTACACAACGCGCGGGTTGATTCGAGGTCAGGATGAAAACTAATGCTGCAAAAATGTCACCAATATGCAAACCGACGGCTAATTGTGCTGCTGAAAGCTTCGGCTTCAGGCTGTTTGTTTCTTCGCGGAAGGTTTGTATGCGAATGCGTCGTGTGCGTTCATGCTCGCATGCACAAACACACACGCATCCTCGCATTTATATGAATATCAAAGAGAAATGTCGGGACAAACTGGGAGCGCACATGGAAACGCTTAGAGGAAAAAACAGTTTCCACAGGATGCATAATGAGCAGTCTCAGATGTGGTGGCATGTCTGCGATTAGCCAGAGAGAAGGGCCGATCTTCTCTCTTAGAACCACAAGATGTTTTTAAATTATAAACCACTAATGGGCTGCGACTCCCAGAACCCCAGGAGAGAGAGAATCCCAGAGGAACGTCTTATCATCTTGTCCTCCTCGTCTCCACATCTGTCTTATTTTTCTTATGCACTCTGCGTTCATCATGATCTGCTTTTCAAATGAAGCCGGCTGCTAAATTAAAGGCTGTAAACAAACAATCCCAGGCTCCTCTGCTCTTTTTTAAATTCCATTTTCTTTTGCTGTCAGACAAACAAACCTAATGTCATTTCTGTTCCTTTTTATTTCATACACTGTAAAAAAGGCAGGGTTCCACACAAATCCTTCATGTTGTCCTGACACAAATTGATTGTCACCAGTGGTGTAAAGTAACTAATTACAAATACTCAAACTACTGTAATTGAGTAGTTTTTCTCAGGAATTGTAATTTACTGAGTAGTTTTAAAAATGTGGACTTTTACTTTCCCTTGAGTACATTTTTAGTGCAGTATCTTTACATTTACTCCACTACTTTCCTTCACCAGCAGTCACTACTTTATTTCTTTCTTCTCTATGGTCATTGTCTAAAGTGGAAAGATCAGTCCTGTGATTCCTGTTCAATTAAATCACACATAGAAAGTAAATCGCATCATACTGAACAACCTCAAGACATGGGCGCTTTATAAATGCAGCAAACCTTTTGGAAACATTAAAAATGTCCAAGAAGATGTCCAAAATCTGTACACACAATGATCCAGAGACTTTTTATAGACTGCATGTCACTGAAAATGATGGATGTCGACTGTATGATGACTGAAATCACCAAACAGCCTTAAACAATCACTAAAGGGAACGAATGAAGAATGGAAGCAAGGGCCAAATAAAAGGAAGGACCGAACAAGGAATGGAAGGAAGGATCGAAGAACCAAATAAATGAAGGAGGGACTGAACAAACTAAGGAAGGAAAGAAGGAACAAACGAATGATCAAATGACCTAATGAAGGAGGGAACAAAAATATGAAAGAAAGAGTGAGCAAACAAATGAAGGGAGGAAAGAAGAATAGACCAAACGAATGAAGGAAGAATTCAAGGAAGGACTGAACAACCTAAGGAAGGAAGGAACGAACGATCAAATGAATGAATGAACAAAAGGACATAATGAAGAAAGGAACAAAAATACGAAAGAAAGAATGAGCGAACAAATGAAGGAAGGAAGGAAGGAACATACGATCAAACGAATGAATGAACAAAAGGACCTAATGTAGGAGGGAACAAAAATATGAACGAGTGAACGAAGGAAGGAGGGAACAAACGAATGAATGAAGGAGAGAACAAATAAGTAATTGAAGGAAGGTTGGAAGGAACGAACAAAAATAGGAAGATCCCTAAATACACTGCATGTTGTTTGTGTAGGGATGTGTAAACGTAACATTCTGTAAACGCATCAACTTTTCTACAGTGTAATACTCACTACTCACTACTCTTGAGTACTTTTGAAATGTCTACTTTTTACTCATACTTTGAGTAAAATTTACTACAGATACTTTTACTCTACTTGCATTACATTTTTGGGCAAGTAATGGTACTTTTACTTGAGTATGATTTTTCAGTACTCTTTCCACCACTGATTGTGACCTCCGGGTGCTCCGGTTTCCCCCACAGTCCAAAGACATGCGCTAAAGGTGAATTGCCAATATGCATGAGTATGTGTGAGTAAATGTAAGTGTGTATGGGCCACCAGAGCGAAAGATTAAAAAAGACTCAATAAAAGCACGATAGAAAAGGGTAAGCATATTGGGGCCAATGTGAAAACGTGACTGGAGCTCCACGCCAACATGGGAAGAACATGCAAACTCCGCACAGAAATGCCAATTGGCCCAGCCGAGGATCGAACCAGCGACCTTGCTGTGAGGTGATTTTGCTACCCACTGTGCCACTGTGACTCCCATTTTTGTTTTCTTCAAATGTATTTATTTATCACTATCTTCTTCATTCGTTCATTCATTTATTTTCCTTCGGCTTAGCCCCTTATTTATTAGGGGTTGCCACCGTGGAATGAACCACCAACTCATCCAGCATATGTTTTATGCCGAGGATGCTCTTCCAGCCAACAAGGTACTGGAAATATTCCTCAGAGATTTTGGTCCATATTGGCATGATAGCATCACGCAGTTGCTGCAGATTGGTCGGGTGCACATCCATGATGTGAATCTCCTGTTCCACCACATTAGGTGCTCAAATGGATTGAGATCTGGTGACTGTGGAGGCCATTTGAGTACAGTGAACTCATTGTCATGTTCAAGAAACCTGTCTTTATGGCATGGCGCATTATCCTGCTGGAAGGACCCATCACAAGGTGGGTACACTGTGATCATAAAGGGATGGACATGATCAGCAACAATACTCAGGTAGGCTATGGCATTGGCATGATCAGCAGTTTCTGAAATACTCAGACCAGCGTCTGGCACCATCAACCATGCCACGTTCAAAGTCACTTAAATCACCTTTGTTCCCCATTCTAATGCTCGGTTTGAACTGCAGTAGATCGTCTTGGTGGACTGGTGTACCTAATAAAGTGGCCGGTGAGTGTATGAATTACATTGTAACATTGCACTTTCAATTTCACGCTTGGTTTGCCATTTCCCCTTTAATTCAAACAAACGAACCAGAATATATGCCCTCTTTTTTAACCGCTTCCTCTTTCGTCTTTCCTCTTCTTATCAAATAAACCTACAATCATTTCCTTTTCTTTCTACTTCCCTCGGCCTGACCTTTTTCATTTTAATTTGGGTCCATTTAATATCTCAACAAACCAAATTCTTTCTGATCTTGTGTATAATATTTCCAATTACTTTTCCATTTTCATCTTCTTTATTTAAAACGATGGCCTTTTCTTATTCCATTTCCATTGGCTTATGTCATTTCCTTTTCCTTATTTTCCTCACTGTTTCCCAAAATCTTTTCTATTATCCTGTTCTTTTCTTTATGTTTATTTTCCCTTTTCCTTTGTATTTCCATTTTCTTACGCATAATTAGTTTGACTAATTACTGTTTTATTAATGTTTTCTCATGTACATTTTTCTTTAATTAACATCAAAACAAAAGACTTTTCCTTTCCTCTACATTTCCGACTTTCTGACTTTTTTTGTCTCAGTTTCCCCCTTCTCTTTCCATCAAACTATAATCTTTTCCTTTTCTTGTTTTGTTTTCTCATCTCCATATCCCTTATTGTTTATTTAACAAAGCAAACCTTTACTTTTCTTCTAGCTTTCTTCCATTTGCCATTTCCTTCACTTTAAACTAACTGGAATATTTTACTTCCTATTTCCACTTCCTTTTCCTATTTGCTTTTACTTCAATCAATCAAACAGACACAAACCCAATTACCTTTCCCCTTCGTTACAGTTACCACAAAACATTTCTTGTTTTTTCCTCATTCTTCACCTTACTCTTTCCTCTTTTCTTTGGCATTTCTTCTTGTATTTCCTTCCTGTTTCCCCTTTTCCCCTCATCACTAATATTCACTTCAAACAAACCAAAACTTTTCCTATTTCCATTTCTGATTTATTCATTTGCTTAACTTATTTCCTTTTATTTCCATTTATTTCCTTTTCGTATAATATTCTTTCTTCCCATTGTACTGTTCCGTACCCTTTCCTTTCTATGTCCTCTTTTTCCATAACGTTTTTACAACCTACAAATAATACCTAATAAAACCTTTAATGAATAATTTAATTTGCTGTTACTTCAGTCAATCAGATATAGACTTGGATGGATTTTTCCATTTCTCCATCCTCCTTAGTTTGCCCCCTTTCACTTCAAAACCAAAATGCGTTTCCCGTGGTTTCCACATTCCTCACCTTACTATTTCCTTTCCTTTGCCATGTCTTTCAGCTTTTTCTTTTTTATTTCCCCATTTCTTTCCCTCACCTCGAATTTTTACCGAGGCTTTTCATAATTTAATTTCCAGTTTATTATTTTTTTTTAAACTCATTTGCATTTTTCTGATATTTTTTCTTCCCATTGTACTGTTCCCTACCGTTTATTTTCTTCTTTCCCCTATTTCTTTCCCGTAGCTTTTTCTTTTCTTTCTTTACAATATTCTGTTTTTAAAAAAGGCTGTATTTTCTATTTCCATTTTCCTTTATTTCTCATTTCTCCCCCTTTACATCAAATCCAAAATACTTTTCCTGTGGTTTCCACATTCCTCACCTTACTATTTCCTCTCTCCTTTGCCATATCTTCCAGCTTTTCCTTTTTTATTTCCCCATTTTTTTTCCTCACCTCTATTTTATTTACTTCAAACAAATAGAGGCTTTTCATAATTTAATTTCCAGTTTATAAATTTTATTTAACTCATTTGCATTTTTCTGATATTTTTTCTTCCCATTAACTTCATTTTCTTCTTTCCCCTGTTTCTTACCTGTAACTTTTTCTTTTCTTTCTTTACAATATTCTGTTTTTAAAAAGGCTGTATTTTCAGTTCGGTTTCCTTTATTTCAGTTTCAAAAATAATTTCAGTTTCTATTTCCATTTTCCTTTATTTCTCATTTCTTCCCCTTTACATCAAATCCAAAATACTTTTCATGTGGTTTCCACATTCCTCAGCTTACTATTTCCTCTTTCCTTTTCCATACCTTTCAGCTTTTCCTTTTTATTTCCCCATTTTTTTTCCTCACTTCTAATTTTTTACTTCAAACAAACCGAGGCTTTTCATAATTTAATTTCCAGTTTATAATTTTTTTTATCTTATTTGCATTTTTCTGATATTTTTTCTTCCCTTTGTACTGTTCTCTACTGTTCATTTTTTCTCTTTTCCCTATCTTTTTCTTTTCTTTCTTTACAATATACTGCTCTTTAAAAAGGCTGTATTTTCTATTTCCATTTCCCTTTATTTCTCATTTCTTCCTCTTTACATCAAATCCAAAATACTTTTCATGTGGTTTCCACATTCCTCACCTCACTATTTCCTCTTTCCTTTGCCATATTTTTCAGCTTTTCCGTTTTATTTCCTCACCTCTAATTTTTTACTTCAAACAAACCGAGGCTTTTCATAATTAAATTTCCAGTTTATTCATTTTTTAACTCATTTGCATTTTTATGATATTTTTTTCTTCTCATTGTGCTGTTGCCAGTTCGTTTTTTTCCTCTTTTCCCTATTTCTTTCCTGTAACGTTTTCTTTCCTTTCTTTACAATATTCTGTTCTTAAAAAGGCTGTATTTCTATTTCCATTTTCCTTTATTTCTCATTTCGTCCCCTTTACATCCCATCCAAAATACTTTTCCCGTGGTGTCCACATTCCTCACCTTACTATTTCCTCTCTCCTTTGCCATTATCTTCCAGCTTTTCCTTTCCATTTCCACCTTTCTTTAATTTTCACTCCAAACAAACCAAAATCTTTCCCATTTTCATGTCTCCTTTTTCTTTTTTGACTCTGATCACATCTCCTCTCACCCATTTTGCAGAGTAAAACACTTCTTTATGACAGTAAAAATCCAGCGGCGTCTTTCCCGACAGCGTGTCTGCCGGTTTAGGAGCGGTCGCGTGTCGTCCATGAGCGTCGCTTTTATGACTGACAGCTTGGCAAAGTTTACAGAACATGTGTGGCCAATTATGAGCAGATTGTCTCTCCACATTATCAACTCTTGACATTTCAAACCAAACAAAAAAAATAAGACTCTTCAGGGAGACACAGGAGACCCAAGTCACATTTCCAAAACAATGACAGAAATTCACATATACAACCTTCAATCTCCATTAAACGTCCCTCTTGGCTGCAGACATGCACAAGAATGAATCCATTATGCTATTGGATCTTGCCAGACCCCCTTTTTCTGGCTTAACTTAATGCAACACTTTGTATTGCAGGGATGGCGTGGTCTAGTATCTGAAGCTCAAGGCTCATAACTAAACAGTGAACTATCTCTAGTGTGATCTTGTGACCTTTTGGGGTCACTTGATGAATGACTGCCTGCTTACTTTGAAAAGATATATTGAGCAATATGAAGGCTACTAATAGGAATGTCTTGCCATGTTTTGGATGTACAGTTGAAGCCAGAATTATTAGCCCTCCTGATTTATTAGCCCTTACTTAGCCTTTTACTTTCGGTTTTAATTTAATCATTAAAAATTATTTAAAAGTTTGTCGGTTCTCCTTCTTCCCGATGGCCAGGTGGCCAGCAAAGATCATTACAGTGGTGCAGAAATCCGGGAGAAGGAGGGACACGTTGTCCAGTTGCCCTCGCCGCTGAGAGGGAGGGCGAGTGTTTGGGAGTTAACCCAAGTGGGGGAGAAACCCGTTTGTCTGCCCAGAGTGCAGGGGTGGCCTGAGGCTGGTGAGGAAAGAGTCTGCCTGCTGCTGACTCCCAGCATGGGGAGGAGCAGGGGACGT
>CAIGQQ010004828.1:1147837-1162698 GCA_903798035.1 Danio albolineatus | reverse complement strand
ATCCATCAAACCATCTATCCATTCATCAATGTATTTCCCTTATCATTCATCTATCCATCACTGTATTTCCCCATCCACCCATCCATCCATTCATCTATCAATCATTGGGAAAGAAAGAGGTACATTAAAAAAAAAATTCTACTAAATAAAATGTAGAATTGTTTAGTTATTCGTTTTATTTTTAATTACCATGAGAAAATGTTGCAATGCAAAAATACTAATGGTCCTATAAACAGGCTTCATATCATTCATCTAATAGGTTTATTTAATTAATTTATTTAAAATAAAGTACAAAAAGCACAAAATATCAACAAAATAAATAATAGATTCAAAAATGCTATTTATAATGCATGTTATTATTGTAAATTTAAAGTATTTATCCTGCATGATCTATTGCCTTTAATTTATTTCAATGTCAAATCTGCTGAAGTAAAAGGATAATAAACTGTAGAATAAAAAACACAAAAAGAAAAAAAATCAGATTAAAAAAATATAAAATGCAATTAACAAATACAAAAAGTGCATGCACAAGAAGTGAAAGTTCTGTTTAATTTTTATGAATGTAAGAACAATTCAAAAAATATATATTTTTTCAAAATTCACCTTTCTTGATTATCCCTCCAAAAACCCCTCTTGATGCACACAGAGATGATGACCTTTCTTTTTCTAACAATATGAAGAGCGAGACTGAGCAGACTAGTAAAAAAGGCTGTGGTATGTAAATAGCTTAATCACATTCAGAGCCAAGAACGGTTTCCTGTTTGTTTTCTACAGTATTCTAGTAAACACAGCGTCCGCTCTGACGGGAGAGAGACTGGAAAGCATCCAGGAGAATGGCAAACATTATGCAAACTCCAAAACCGAGCGCATGCGAGAGACATAAAAAATTAAAAAAACACCCCATGCTTCAATGTACGCCAAAAGTGAAGCAGGAACTAATGAAAATATTTGGACAAATGTAATGGAATTAAAGCAATAGTTCACCCAAAAATGAAAATCTGTCATTATTTACTCACTCTCATGTCTTTCCAAACCCGTAAGCTGTTATTTTTTCCATGGAACAAAAACAGGGGAATCTTCATTAGTCATTGCCAAAACCCAGTTCAGACCGCTTGAGCTGAGATTTGAGAGCTACAACGCAGAGGAAGATTTAAATGTGCTTTTATTCCTCATTTTAAAAGTGTATGATTTCTGAAGACTCTCAATATGTAGCATGAAGATTCATCTAAACATCTATTGTAAGTCTTAAAGTAAATGAATAATCACTTTTGGGTGAACTGTCCCTTTAAGGTGATGTAATCAGCCAATCCCAAACAAAGATAATGCCTTGTTCCAGTAAAACTAGACAAAAGGATTTGGGAATTGGCACGTCATGTCTGTATCTCCTGTTTAAATCTGATGTTCATTTACCGACGTTTCTATTTCTTGCATCATGTAGTCTACCTCTCACTCGCGCGCTTTTATCTCCAGCAAATCAGGCCTTGAATAAACCTACCTGGTTTTTTGGATACTGATGTTTGTACAATGAACAAACCATGGTGGCTCACTATAAAAAATCACGCCGGAGGGAGGCCAGAAATAGTTGTGTTAAAGGAACACTCTACATTTTTGAGGGGAAATAAACGCTTTTTACAACTCCCCTGTTTGCTTGACTAAAACAGTTGAGATTTAACATATTTGACTCCATTCACCCGATCTCTGGGTCTGGCGGGGGAGCACTTTTAGCTTAGCTTAGCATAGTTTATTGAGTCGGAGTAGACCATTAGCATCTCGCTCAAAAATTAACAAATACATTTCGGTAATTTTACTATATAAAGCTTGACTCTTCTGCAGTTACATCATGTATTAAGACTGACTGGAAATGAAAAGTTGCTATTTTCTAGCCTGATATGGCTCAGAAATGGCTAACGAAATGTTATCAAAATTTTAAACAGAGTTAAGCTTCATTCATTCATTTTCTTTTCAGCTTAGTCCAGGGGGGCCCAAACTTTTTCCTATATAGGGCCAAAAAGCAAACTTGATTAAGGGCTGTGGACTATATATATATATATATATATATCAAAACATATATATTAAATATAACCAAAATATATTAACAATAACTAGAAAATGTTACTTTAAATCATATTAACTAATGCTGTATCATTTTTAAGAGTTTATAATGAACTTATTACAGTAAACACATAAACAATCCCATTTACAGTATAACACAATGGGGTTCAATGCTGAATACACTAGTCGAGCTGCTCCTGCCTGTACCTTCATTTGCTTGCAGATGTCTTGTTGATCTGTCAAGTGACAGTATTTCAATTTAAAATTCTGATTCATTTACAACAATTAATTGATTCATTTAATTTCAGTGGCTTTTTCGTAGCTCAGCAATAAAACAAAGAAACAAAAGATTATGTTAAATCTCATTCAAAGGCAATTTGCCCAACCACCTTCCCATCGTTTTCCCTCACTTTTCAAATGGGATGGTGGGCCAAATCAAAGGTTACCATGGGCCAAAAGTAGCCCGCGGGCCAAAGTTGGCCCATGGTAACCTTTGATTTGGCCCACCATCACCTTTTTCCCAGTTCACCTATACCACATGTCTTTTGGCATGTGGGAGAAACCGGAGCACCCAGAGGAAACCCAGGCAACCACGGGGAGAACATGCAAACTCCACACAGAAATGTCAACTGACCCAGCTGGGGCTCAAACCTGCGATCTTGCTGTGAGGCGATTGTGCTACCCACTACACCACCGCAGCGCCAGAGTTAAGCTTTAAACAGCCAAAATTATCTCAACTCTTCGGTTATTTTTAAGCAAGATGCTAATGGTCTAATCCGATTCAATGATCTATGCTAAGCTAAGCTAAAAGTGCTCCAGCCAAACCTGAATTTTAGCTGAATGGATTCAAAATGGTTAAACTGAACAGTTTCACTTTGGAGAATTTATAAAAAGAGACTATTTTTTTATACAGAAAATAAAAAGTTGCTATTTTCTAGGCTGATATTGCTAGAAAATGGTTAGCGAAATGGAATTATCAAAATAACGAAATTACAAACAGAGTTAAGCTTTAAAAAGGAAAATTATTTAAACTCTTTGGCCATTTTGAAGCAAGATGCTAATAGTCTAATCCAATTCAATGATTTATGCTAACCTAAGCTAAAAGTGCTTCAACCAGACCTGGAGTTCAGCTCAATGGATTCAAAAATGGTAAAACTCTTAAAACTCTTTCTAGACTGATATTGCTAGGAAATGGCAAGTGAAATTACTTTTTTGGGTTACTTAAGTAACACTATTGACCACCTGCTTGCAGAGGAAACGTAATGTTGTTAGCGTACTGATATAAGCACTGTGTAATATCATTGCTCGTGCTGCAGGGATGGTATGGCAACAAAGTTCCTTGATTATCACGCCAGAATGAGGGTATAGTTCCTAGCCATGTTAGCCTAGAAAATGACAACTATTTGTTTTTCTTCAGTCTTGGTACACGACTTAACTTCAGAAGAGTCGAGCTTTAGGAAAATTATTGAATCTCTTTGGTCTTTTTTGAGCGAGATGCTAACGGTCTTATCCGATTCAATGATCTATGCTAAGCTACGCCAAGCTAAGCTAAGCTAATAGAAGCTAAAAGTGTTTCAGCCAATCCAGGAGTTCAGATGAATGAATACAAAATTGGTAATGGTAAGCTTTAAAAATAGACAATGTTCATATGAAAAATGAAAGTACTGTAGCTATTTTCTATGCTGATATGGCTAGGGAATAGCTAGCGAAATGATCGAAGTTACTTTTTTGGGTAACTTAGCCAACACTGGTGACCACTTGCTTGTAGAGGGAGTGTAATGATATTAGCGTATTGATATTAGCGCTGCTTAATATCAATGAAGCCTAGAAAATAGCAACTTTTCAGTCTTAGTTCACGATGTAGCTACAGAACCGTCAAGCTTTAAATTGCAAAATTATCGAAACTCTCTTTGCTAATTTTTTAGCAAGATGCTAACGGTCTAATCCGATTCAATTAACTATGCTAAGCTAAGCTAAAATTGGCTTATCAAGATATACAAATGAGCCTATTTTTAAGAAATGTGTAGTGGGGCTTTAAAGGGAAAGGAAAATGCCTGAGCCGGTTTACCTGAGATCTGCGTTTGCCCCTGCGGATTGAAGGAGTTCGGCGTGGCGTTGAGAGATGGCCGGGGACTCTGGGTTTGCACGGCGACTCTCATGGTGGTCTGGCGTAAACGCTCTAATTCGCTCAGGCGCTCGGAGAACAGCGGCGGTTTAGGGGGGTCTTCCAGTTTCTGTCTGTGTCCTACCGAACAATATTAGACAGAGATTGCAATTAACACCCCTACTGCTTGATTCTGATAAGTCAGTCTTAAAGGGACAGTTCACCCAAAATAAACATCCCTTAACAATAGACCCTTTTTTACATTTACGGGTTTCTCAGCAGCGGAAGTCAACATAGTTGGGTAAACTTAGAGCGCAGTGAATGGGAGAGTACAACAAATTATTTTTGTTTACAATCCCATTTGCTGAAATAATAAAAGAAAAACTCCACGATGGTGTTATCAAGTCTTTCAAAAAAAAGGGGAATAAAATAGTGTGAGACTGATAACGGCAGCCAGAAGAGACAATAACGTCACGTTTACTGTTCTACCCCATAGACGATGCAGTTTTTTTAATAGTCTATGGTTCAGACGCCTCGCAAAAGCTGTAATTATTATTATTATTATTATTATTTTATTTTGTAATTTGATGCAAAGATGATATAATACATACGTAAATAAAGAATTTTTTTTTTTTTAATCAAAATAATAAAAACTTTCAAGGATTTAAGAATATGATCCCCTAGAGGTAAGCAATTGAGTTTTACCAATTTTTAATCCAATAAGGCAAATCACCAGGTCTGGCAGGAGCACTTTTAGCTTAGCTTAGCATAGATCATTGAATCAGATTAGACCGTTAGCATCTTGCTTAAAATAACCAAAGTGTTTTGGGGAACTCAATGAACTTTGCTGCTGAATCATGGCTACAGCAGGCACAACGATATTACACATCAACTGAAAATAGTCCCCAGTTTGGTAGCTTCCAGCATGAGCAGCAAATATTCCCTGTGTAAGCAGTTGGTTATATTGGCTATATTGATGAAATTAGATTTTCCTTTTTCCAGTAGCCTTAGTACACTATAAAACCTACAAAAGTGTCAAGCTTTGAACACGAAAATGATCTAAAATCTTTGGTATATTTTGTGTGAGGTGCTAATGGTCTAATCCGATTCAGTGATCTATGCTAAGCTAAGCTAAAACTCCTTCAGCTTGACCTGAAGTTCGGCTGAATGTATTTAAAAATGGCAAAACTCAACTGTTTGACTCTTGGAGCCTATTTTAAAAAAGTGGTGTGTTTCCATAATCCACCTACTGCTCGATTCTAATCAATCGGTCTTTTAAATCAAAATATTAGAGACTTTCAAGGATTTAAGATTGTTTGGACTGCTAAACGCGTAATAACAGGTTTGTGTAACGGGTCCATAATAGACAGAGATTGCAGTTAAAGGAACACCACTTTTTTGTAAATAGGCTCATTTTACAACTCCCCTAGAGGTAAACAATTGAGTTTTACCAATTTTTAATCCAATAAGGCAAATCACCAGGTCTAGCAGGAGCACTTTTAGCTTAGCTTAGCATAGATCATTGAATCGGATTAGACCATTAGCATCTTTCTAAAAAATGACCAAAGTGTTTTGAGGAACTCAATGAACTTTGCTGCTGTACCATGGCTTAAGCAGGCGCAATCATATTATGCAGCACCTGAAAATAGTCACCAGTTTAGTAACTTTGGACACGAGCAGTAAACGGTTTCTGTGTAAGCAGTTATAATAATGAAAGTTGATTTTTCATTTTCTGTCAGCCATAGTACACTATAAAACTACGATAAAGTTGAGCTTTAAACAGGAAAATTAAACCCTTTGGTCATTTTTGAGTGAGATGCTAATGGTCTAATCTGATTCAATGGTATATGCTAAGCTAAGTTAAAGTGTCTAGCCAGTCCCAAAGTTTGGCTGAATGGATTCAAAATGGTAAAACTAAACTGTTTACTTCTAGGAGAGTTGTAAAATAATACTATTATCAAAAAAAGTGGAGTGTTACTTAAATACACCTACTTCTAATTTATCTTAAAGGGACAGTTCACCCAAAAATATTTTTAACATTCTTGAGAATCTGACAGAGGAATTGTTTGCCCTTTTTTTTAATGTATTGAAAAATTGGAATGTAGAACGTAGCATAAAAAGCACTGTAAAATTACTTTAAAGTCTTGACTTGCATTCCTCAGGGTTTATACAGTCATGAAAAACCTGGGAAAGTCACAGAATTTTGACATGACTTTTTCCAGGTCTGGAAAAGTTTTGGAAAAACTGAAAAACCCACAGAGTTTTGGAAAAGTCATGGAAATTAGTTGAACAAATGTCTGTATACTTAAATATAGGTTACTTGTTTTTACTTCTTTTCTGTCCATGGTCAAACACATGCTCTCACGTTATTAGTGCTCTGTGAACATTATCTGAATACATTTTAGATATATAGATTCATTAATAATAATATTTCTTAATATTTACCATGTACAGTATACGTTGACATTACATGAAAGATTAGGTCATGAAAATGTACTTGAAAGTCCTAGAAAAGTCATGGAAAAGTCTTTGAATTTTAGTAGTAAATATATGTATGAACCCTGATGCCTGTATTTTCCATTCAAACAGGAACTTGCACTGCAACTCAGTATGACGTTATAAGGAATGCCCTGAAGCTTAAACTGTTATTTTTATAGGCCATGTAGATTTTTTTATGTGATGAATAACAACCGATATAACTTGATTACAAAATTTTTACTCATGTTGTATGTAAAATATACTCAGAAATACAGTTTGTAGATTCACCAAATTATCCTAAAATGACGTAGTAGTGAATCCCAGTGATTGACAGAACTGTGACATCTTTGGGTGACATCATTTTCTCACCATGTTGTTGCAAACCTCTATTGTTTTGTATTGAGAAGCTAAAAAGGTGTTATGGAAAATATTCACACTGCTTTTTTAATGCTGTTTAAATGGAGGGAAATGCATAAAAAACACCATAGCGGTTAAACCTGCTTATGCTCCATATTTCATTTTGGACAAAAGTATGTGTTGTATGTGTTGTATGCAGTATAAAAGCCATGCAGTATATTTATAGACTTTTTACTTCTTAATTTTATTTTTATGGACTAATCTTGATCCATAAAATGTTCTAAAATAAATATATAATAAATATGTAAAAAAAAAAAAAAGACAAACAACAATGACAAGGTGTTCATAAAGCACCTTGAAATGCCATGAAAATTGTTCACGCTCTATATTTCAAATCTTTTTGAACTTATCATAAATACACTTGCATTATAGAACAAAATCTGGACTTTAAATGCACTCTTATGGTGTTGCTTGGTCAATGCAAAGACAAAAAGGAGATTGTAGATTGCTTTGGAGATCCTAAAATTTATATTAGGATGGAAAACTGATAATGGAACTGTAATTTTTGCGTGAACTACACTCTTAAAGGAATAGTCCGCCTAAAAACAAGCAATGTTCATGCTGTTGTTTGTAATATAACGAATGAAAATTGGGAATGTAGCATAAAAACACTCGGAAGGTACTGTACATTACACTCATTCGAAGTATGGTATCAGAACGCAGCCAATAGAGAACAAAAGTCAAATTTCTGTGGTATTTTTATGCCATTTCTGGTCAATGTTTATGGAAAAAAACAGTTTGTAGATTCCCTGAAGTGCCCTAGAAGGACATTAGGGTAAATAACTGATGACAGAACTGTAATTTTTTAGCTTGGAAGAGAATAAGGATGTGCGTTGCTCAGAAAAAAAACTTCATTTCTTTTTATTTATGCTTAATGTTTTGAGTCTTTGGAAGTCATGTGATGTATTTCTGCGATGAAGTGATGCAACGAGCCTAAAACTCCAATAACAAGCTCATTTTTAGACCCTAATCTATCAAAACACTTCCAATTTAACACAAAAGTCTTCTTCTTTTTACTTAAGAATATTTTTCACTGTACTTCATGGTGTTTTGTTCATTTTTGGCCAATGTTTACACTCACTATAATGAAAAAGAGCCGTTTTCAGATTCAGATTCCCCAAAACATCATGAAATTTTTGTGTAAGAAACATATGCTAAAGTTATTCATTCATTCATTTATTCATTTTCTTTTTGGCTCAGTCCCTTTATTAATCTGGTGTTGCCACAGCGGAATGAACCGCCAACTTATCCAGCATATGCTTTACGCAGCGGATGCCCTTCCAGCTGCAACCCATCACTGGGAAACATCCATACACACTCATTCACCCTCATACACTACGGACAATTTAGCTTACCCAATTCACCTGTACCTCATGTCTTTGGACTGTGGGGGAAACCAAGGCACCCGGAGGAAAACCTACGCGATCGGAGGGAGAACATGCAAACTCCACACAGAAATGTTAACTGACCCAGACAAGGCCCGAACCAGCGACCTTCTTGCTGTGAGGTGACAACACTAATAACATCTTCAAATAACAACTTCAGGGTACTTTTATGGTGTTTTTGTTACCTTTGGACAATGTTTGTGTTCGTTTTAAGGGGAGGATCAATTTGTGGGTCTCAATAGGACATTGAAGAGACAGTTCATCAAATAACGAACATTCACTTTTGCGTTCTTGATAGTTTTATGAGAGGAACAGACCAAGGTTTAATTAAAATCATTTTCACTTGTTTTTAAAGAGGAAGTGAGATTTGAGATGGAGGCAAGATTGAAACTATAGTCTTTCTCCCAAAACGTACACTGTAAAAATGTACGGTTAAATTTACAGTAACTTATTGGAAATTTTGGTTGCCAGTAATACTGTAACTTTACAAGCACACTGTAAATAAATTATTACAATTGTGCTGTGTTTTTACGTTACAGTTGTAATTATTAATTAACAGTGCGCTTTTACATTTTTAGTCTTACTGGCAACAAAAAATGCCATTTACTGTAAATTTTACAGAAAATTTTAATTATTAAATTACAGTGCTCTGGTAAATTTTAAGTCTTACCACAATCCAAACTTGCTAGTAAGTTACTGTAAATTTTACAGTAAATTGTAATTATTTATTTACAATGTACTTGTAGATTAACAGTCTTTTTGGCAACCAAAGTTGCCAGTTAAAGTAAATTTTGCAGTAAATTGTAATTATTAATTTACAGTACGCTTGTAGATTTAGTCTTACTGGTAACCATAATTGCTAGTTACTGTACATTTTCCTGTAAATTTTAATTAATTTACAGTGTGCTTGTAAATTAACAGCCTTCTGGCAACCAAAACTGCCAGTAAGTTACTGTAAATTGTATAGTGAATTGTAATAATTAATTTACGGTGCTCTTGTAAATTTAAAGTCTCACTAAAAACCAAAAATGCCAGTACATTACTGTAAATTTTACAGTAAATTGTAATTATTTATTTACAGTGTACTTGTAGATTAACAGTCTTTTTGGCAACCAAAGTTGCCAGTTATTGTAAATTTTATAGAAAATTTTAATTATTCATTTATAGTTCGCTTGTAGATTTAGTCTTACTGGCAACCAAAATTGGTAGTTACTGTACATTTTCCAGTAAATTGTAATTATTTACAGTGTACTTTACAGTCTTTCTGGCAACCAGAATTGCCAGTTACAGTAAATTTTACAGACAATTTTAATTATTAATTTACAGTGTGCTTGCAAATTTACAGCCTTACTGCCAACCAAAATTGCCAGTAAGTTACTGTAAACTGTATCGTGAATCGTAATTATTAATTTACGGTGCTCTTGTAAATTTAGTCTCAATGAAAAACAAATTTGCCAGTAAGTTACTGTAAATATTTACAGTAAATTGTAATAATTTATTTACAGTGTATTTGTAAATTAACAGCCTTTCTGGTAACCAAAATTGCCAGTTACTGTACATTTTCCAGTAAATTTTTATTAATTTACAGTATGCTTGTAGATTTACAGTCTTACTGGCAACCAAAATTGCCAGTAAGTTACTGTAAATTGTATAGTAAATTGTGATTAATAATTTACAGTGCTCTTGTAAATTTAAAGTCTCACTAAAAAACTAAATTGCCAGTAAGTTACAGTAAATTTTGCAGTAAACTGTAATCATTACTTTATAGTGCACACGTAAATTTGCAGTCTTATTTCCATCCAAAGTTATTGTAAATTTTACAGTACATTTTTTTTAGTAAGTAAGTAAGTGATGTGTATTTATATAGCGCGTTTGTGTATGGCCATACACCCAAAGCGCTTCACAATCATGAGCAGGGGTCTCTCCACAACACCACCAGTGTGCAGCATCCACTTGGATGATGTGACGGCAGCCACAGGACAACAGCGCCAGTGCACCCACCACACACCAGTTATAGGCAGAGTGGAGAGACAGTGATAGAGCCAGTTCAGTGGATGGGGATGATTGGGAGGCCGATAAGGGAATTGACCCCAGAAGACATTAAATATAGCATACAGACTGTAAAAAAAGTGTATATCATAGCACGTTTTTGTCATGTTTCTAGTCCAAATATTTTGAATAGAAACAAGGTGAAGTAAGTTTTTGTAGTGAAATGACATAAGAGTGAACAAGTGACAATTTCTGTAAAACATCTAACCATTAAACCTCATTATTCCCCAAACAAACACAGCAACACGAATGCTCAGATCAGTATGTGGGTCAGATGCATCAGTAATCTCTAATCGCACAGATCTCAGTTTTCACAATAGCGAGCAGCGCACAAAAGGAGGGGAAGTAAATCGACTTTCTACCTGCCCGTGCATGCTGTCGTTTTTTTTTTAACACCGTGGCGTCGATCCAAAAGAATTCACAGTCAAATTACACAACTGCTTTATTTCCCTATTATTCCTAGCATGCTTGAAACTATGTCTGTGAGTCACGACAAAAGCATGAGCCGACAATGTTTATTCATTCATTTCCCATAAAAGAGGACAGACTCAATCCTCTATCCTGCAATAAAGAGCACGAGTCACGCCACGTCCACTCTCCGAAAAAAACAAAAAAACATCACAAATGAACCACCTTTTCCAGACGTTTTGATGCGATTTCATTTGCGGCGGTACTGTTGTGTCAATACTTGAGAAGAATATGTGTCAAAGAGGGACTTTTTTTTTCATCCTTGTCTGTCTAGTCTCGGTCGTTTTGCGCTGAATGGCAGTAAAGTAAATATCACACAGAAGAAAAGAGAAACTCCTGCAAAAGCTTGGCTGCTTTCCAGAGGGTTCGAGCCAGAGTTTCTTTCAATCTCGCAAAACCTGATTGTGCTCTGGAGTTCGGTTGTGCAAACACAGCTCCTCGTTCAGGAGCCAATGTCGAGCACTTTGAGTCTTTAATTCCCTTAAAGGGGACCTATTATCAGTGGTGTAAAGTAACTAATTACAAATGCTCAAACTACTGTAATTGAGGAGTTTTTCTCAGGAATTGTAATTTATTGAGTAGTTTTAAAAATGTGGATTTTTACTTTCCCTTGAGTAGATGTTTAGTGCAGCATCGGTACTTTTACTCCACTACGTTCCTTCAGCCTGCAGTCACTACTTTATTTCTTTCTTGTCTAAGGTCATTGTCTAAAGTGGAAAGATCAGTCCTGTGATTCCTGTCCAATTAAATCACACATAGAAAGTAAATCGCATCATACTGAACAACCTCAAGACATGGGCGCTTTATAAATGTAGCAAACCTTTTGGAAACATTAAAAATGTCCAAGAAGATGTCCAAAATCTTTACAAGCAATGATCCAGAGACTGTTTATAGACTGCATGTGACTGAAAATGATGGATGTCGACTGTATGATGACCAATAAATCACCAAACAGCCTTAAACAATCACTAAATGGAACGAATGAAGAATGGAAGGAAGGGCCAAATAAAAGGAAGGACCGAACAAGGAACGGAAGGAAGGATCGAAGAACCAAATAAATGAAGGGCGGATTCAAGGAAGGACTGAACAAACTAAGGAAGGAAAGAAAGAACGAACGAGCGAATGAACAAAGGACCTAATAAAGGAAGGAACAAAAATGAAAGAAACAATGAGCGAACAAATGAAGGAAGGAAGGACCAAACACATGAATGAATGAACAAAAGGACCTAATGTTGGAAGCAACAAAAATATGAACGAACGAATGAGTGAACAAAGGAAGGAGGGAACAAACGAATAAATAAAGGAAGGAGAGAACAAACAAATAATTGAAGGAAGGTTGGAAGGAACAGACGAACAAAAATAGAAAGATCCCTAAATACTACATGTTGTTTGTGCAGGGATGTGTAAACATAACATAAACACAACAACTTTTCACAGCGTAATACTCACTACTCTTGAGTACTTTTAAAAGGTCTACTTTTTACTCATACTTTGAGTAATATTTACTACAGATACTTTTACTCTACTTGCACTACATTTTTGGGCAAGTAATGGTACTTTTACTTGAGTATGATTTTTCAGTACTCTTTCCACCACTGCCTATTATGCAAAACTACTTTTATAAGGGGTATAACCCTTGTTTATTGTTCGAATGGACTACCCTTTCATTATGTTGGGGGCTGTTTTTGCCCCATTGACTTTCATAGTAATGACATTTTTTTGATAGCAATGCCTTGACACCATATAATCATGCATTTTTGATTGTTGTTGGTTTTCCCTGTTGGGAAGAGATAAAATTAGTAATTTTCACTGTTGATCATCAGTTGGCAGCATTAACCCTTTAGATAAAGCCTGTGCAAAAAACGATTCTGACATTTATATGCAGTTCTATAGTGTAAAACAGCAGATTATAGTGTGTGTGTGTGTGCGTGCGTGCGTGCGTGCGTGCGTGCGTGTGCGTGTGTGTGTGTGTAAAGCTGCTGATTGTGATTTTTCTCAAACATATCAAGGTAACTGGCAAAGGTCTCTGTTACATTCTTATAATGCTTTTATTTGCGCTGTAACTGAAAATCAACAGTAAAAATGACATATTGTATTTAGGGTTGGGTCGATAGACATCACAATGCTGAGCTGGCATAGCGATCCTCCACCCCACCCCCGTCGCAACAGCAACCCGCTCACGAAAATTACACACTTAGGCCCCGTTTATACTAATACATACTGTACACTAATACATTTACACTAATACTAATAATATTTCTCTGTCATGCGCTCTAGCTTATGCGCAAGTCTGAGCTCCAGGCAGTCAGCAGGTGCTTTGAGCACAAAAGAGAGTAGTGCGCGATGGACAGTTCATCAAGGATGTACCACTGGATGGCATCTCACTATAGTTGTTAAACATGATATTTCATTAATCTTGTCTCTATCTAACGACTCTTCGGTCTTTTCAATCTATCAGGTAACCTGTCACAGCGTCAGTACACTGCTTCAATCTTTCGCTTTCACGCTTGTACTTAGTAATGTTAGCGCAAACCTCAGATACTGTTGCTTGCTTCCTGTTGATTTTGCACCTTTTTTTTACCAACCAAGTTTGTCGACGTCATTATAATGACACAGATCACTCTGCCTATTCATGCCAGAGTGCTGCGGAAAAAGTGATTGACAGGTGGTCATTTGTGTGTAACTTTTTATTTATTTATTTATTTATGATTTGGTCATGGGTAAAACAAAGACCCTGTGGGTCAGGTAGTTGAAACCGAAGGCTACAAATAATTAATTTGTTATGAATTTATTAATTATTCATAAATAATTAATTTAACGCCACCTTTGACGACTTCATCGCGATGTTTCACAGTAAACATCATACAATGCCAAATTGGTCGACATACTAACCCTAATTTTACCCCTTCCCAACAGAATGCATGCTGTCATGACTTTGCAATCAAAAATGTGACTATACTGCAAGTCAATGGGATGAAAACAGTCACCAACATAACGAAAGGGTAGTCAAGTTGCCCAAAGTGTATTGTTGAGTTTTTGTAAAATTTTAAAGCATTTTCCCAAAATATGTGTCAAAATAAGACCAAGTCAAAATAATTTAAAATGTCACCAAGTATTTTTTCCATTTGCTGAAACACAGAGAACATTGTGGCCAAATTAAGACTCAAAATCACCCCAGAGTGGATGAAGACATCCCCAACAGCACACAAGGGTTAAACACAGTTGTGTGGTAACAGTGTGTGAATATAACCAGCTTCTAATGGTAAAAATGTATTCATATAATCACATATATTTTAATTTGAATTAAAATAATTTTCCCTCAATTGATTTTTATGAAAGAAATATAGTCGTGTTTCTGTGGCTTTTAATATCAGCGTGTGTTAAACAATATAAAGCATTTTTGTGAAAATGTGGATGGATAATTTGTGTTTTTTTAGGTTTTAAATTTTGTGAATTTACAAACTAACAATAAATGTGAGTTTGTATATCATTTCATTTCTGATATTATATATTGCAGCCCTTACCCCATGAACAAAAGGAGAAGAAATCAGTCAATAAATCTATTCATCCATCAATCAATCCCTTCATCAATCCATCCAATCAGTCTATCCACCAATCTATCAATACATCCATCAGTGCATCCATCCATTCATCTATACATCCATGTAGTCCATTCCATCCATCCAATTATGTTGTCCAATCCATTCATCCATCCATCCGTTCATTTATGTAACCCATTCAATCCATCCATCCGTTCATTCATGTAACCCATTCCATTCATCCATCCGTTCATTCATGTAACCCATTCCATTCCTCCATCCCATCTGTCAATGCAATCTATCTATTCAATTAATTTAGTCCATTCCATCCCCTCTACCCAATCCATTAACCAGTCCATCCCATCCATC
>CAIGQQ010004828.1:1076049-1086535 GCA_903798035.1 Danio albolineatus | reverse complement strand
ATATATATATATATTTTAGTGATGCTCCAATTGATCGGCCACAGATCACGATTGGCCGATATTGGCTAAAAATAACTTGATTGGCTTACCCCAAAAGCGCCGATCAAAAAAGCCGATCACTTGGCGTAAATTACTCGCACGACCTTTTGCACGCATGGCGCACATGTAAACAACAGCAGAGCAGAGCTTACCAGTTCCCTCGTCTTTTTCAAAGTGTCCAATAACGTCAAGTTAGCCGTTTGCAATGTATGTTGTAAAGAAAAAGCTTGAAGTGGATACAAGCAATAGCATTTTTAACACCACTAACATGATTAGGCATCTTAGAACACGCCATACAAGTTAACAACATCCCAATCCCTCATCCAGCCGACTGTGAGTGCATTTAAACGACGTGAACCATACAGCAGGGATTGTACGAGGTGGACATTGCGTTAAGAATTATATATATATGTGTGTGTGTGTGTGTGTGTGTGTGTGTGTGTGTGTGTGTGTATATATACATACATAAGTGCATACATATATATATATACTGTTAATCATTAAAAATATACCCTTTAAACATTATTTTTTAACATTTTTTAAAAGTGTGTTTTCTACAGGTGGTTTGTCAAGCCCACTCACCTGTGTGAGGCACACTTCATAAATGCATGATATGGAGTGATTGTAAAAAAAGTGTCTGGTGCAAATGTGCATAAAATTGTTGCTTAAAGTGTGAGAGAGATGAAAAAGTGTGCTTTCTACAGGTGGTTTGCCCACTCACCCGTGTAAGGCACACTCAGAATTGCATCATGTTTTGAGGTAGTTGTGTGGTGTGGTGGGGCAGGGGAGAGGAGTAGTAGTCCTGGTTTTGTTTAGAGGTGTTCATATACTGTGGATAGACTAATACTGTGAATTAATTAGCATCGCTGACACATCGCTTAAGAGCCTTATCATTATTTCTGCCCACAGTTGAATGTTGTTTTGTAATCTCTCCGATGTCATGAGCAGATCTCTGTGAAATGACAGCATGACCATGATTATAGTGTGGTCAGGTAAAGGTGATGTCTGCAACGGGTGTGTGCTAAATTATACCTTTACTCCGATTGGTTTTGTAAAAACAGCTTGTTACACAAACAACAGCGACCGCAGAGGTGTTTTTAACCGTTGCTAATTTGCTATTTGACAGCAATAGTGGACGTTGTGTAAAACGACAGCACTGTATGATCAACTACACATTTTAATACACTGCCTCCAATCATTCAGTGCTTTTATAATCCGCTGTGCTCTAAAAAGTGCTTTTTTTGGCCAGAAATTCCCGTGATACATGCTTAAGGTGCTAAAGATAACACAGACGGTTTAATATGGCCGGTTTTCTGCTGTTCTGCTCTCGACCAGCCTTCATCCTTCTCTCTGAAAGCCCCGTCCAATTCAAATACATTCATTGTACTTCAGTAAGGTAAGCAGTGTCTGTAATGATGGATGATTTTATAGGGGGAAAACGAGAAAGGATCGGACAATCAAAACACCACAGTTGAGCTTGAGCGCGTCTGTTCGGCGGGGAATTTGAAAAGCAGACCCAAACTTCATTATTACTTTTATTAAGTTTAATGTGTGGGCGGGGAAAAATAATATTAAACAATCCAATTCCAGCGGATGAAGTCCTACCCTTCATTATTTCCCAGATTAGACTCGACTATAAATATGTGAAATAGGACAAAGAGATCCTAAGATATCCAAATGAAAAAAGGTATTTATAATAATTTAATATTTTTTAAATTAATTAAAATATATTTTGCTGTCTGTTATAATGTGTTTTTTTTATTTCTTATGCATTTTTTATTTATGTTAATGCTTTTTTTAGCAAATAATAATGACTCATGCATTTCCATCATTTGGCTTAAGAAAAAATAATAATGTTAATTACTGTAACTGTTTTTTTTTTCATTCCAAAAAATCCCACTAGGCGTATTTAAATAAAGTGTTAATCTTGTAAATCATGTGTTAATGTATTAACAAATTCTATTTAATAGTTTGACCCCAAAACTCTTATTATAATTATTATTATTAATTATTATATATAAAGTGCATCTGGAAATAGCGCTTGACTTTTTCCACATTGGTTTATGTTACAGCCATATTACAAACTGGATTAAATTAATTTATTTCCTCAACATTCTACACACAATACCCCATAATGACATCATTTGTTGCAAATTTGTTGCAATTGTTGCAAATTTATTAAAAATAAAGTACACACGATTTTTTAGGTTTATCAGTATTCACAGCCTTTGCTCAATACTTTATTGATGCACCTTTGGCAAATTTGTCAGCCTCAAGTCTTTTTGAAAACGATGCCACAAGCTTGGCACACCTGTCTTTAGGAATTTTTGCCCATTCCTCTTTGCAGTACCTCTCAAGCTCTATCAGGTTGGATGGGAAGTGACGGTGTACAGCCGTTTTCAGATATCTCTAGAGATTTTCCAATAGGATTTAGGTTTGGGCTCTGGCTGGGCCACTCAAGTACATTCACTGAGTTGTTGTAAAGCCACTCTATTGATATTTTGGCAGTGTAAAAATGATTTATTGCAATACTCCTTTATTTTACTTAAAAGCCAAGAAAAGTACACTAGTTCCTAGTTTATTGTATAATAAAAAAACAATTAACATTGAAATCTCATATCTCATGGTGATATTTAGTTGTTGTGTGAATGACACTGACAGGGTTCATACGGTCATGGTAAAGTCATGGAATTTTGATATGTCGTTTTCCAGGCCTGGAAAAGTTTTGAAAAAACCCACAAAGTTTTGGAAAAGTCATGGAAAACAGATATCTGTATACTTGATTATAGGTTATTTACTTCTTTTCTGTCCTTGGCCAATCACATACTCTCATATTATTAAGTGCGGTGTGAACATTATCTAAATCAATTTAACACAGATATAAATATAATGGCCCGTTTCCACTGAGTGGTACGGTACGGTTCGGTGCGCTTTTAAGGCTGTTGCCACTCTCTAAAAGCATACCGAACCGTACCACTTTTTGGTCACCCTTTGCACAGGGTATGCACAGCTGAACGCTATTGGTTTACAGAGACACGTCATTTGTTCGCGTAACAAGCCAGAATGAAAACAAAGGACCCGCCATGTTTAATACACAGCCGAGAGACAATACACCGGAATAATATAAACATATAATAACGAGCCATGGTCGACCCGAGCTCAAACAAACCTTGAAACCTCGTCTTGAACAGCCACAAAGCCAAGGAGAAGAGCAGATTCTCCACTGTGCCCGGTAGTTTTTACGAGCCCGTCTAAAGCACGAGCGGTTTCGCTTTCTCACTTGCACCCGCGTGCGCTTCAATATTTGAAATGTTTTAACATGAAGAAACTGCTGCATTATTATGAACTCGGAATGACGAAATTACTCTCTAAGAAGAGGCTACATGTGCTGGTGAAGATTACAGACACCGATGAGAGGTTTGCACTGACTTTGAGCTATATTTCGTGTTGTTTTTGAACCTAAATAAGGCATAAATGTCTGCTGTGTGTAGTTTTTCTGTACTTGATAACACATCAGAGACTGTAAGGGGCTGTATGTGTTCATATATGCTGCATTTATTTATTTGATATAATCGCAGACAGTAGGCTATTTCGCATCATTGATCTAGTTATAATCAGATCATGTTCATAGAGAGGTCAGTAATGAACATTTATACACCAGTATTTATGTGTATAATAAAGCCTCTGTTTTGTGAGAAGTGCTTCTCGTATGACATGTGAACGACCGGTACAGCTTTACTGTACACATTTCCCGCGAGCGAGAATGACGTCGACTGAAACTTTCTGTGTCGTACACCACACTCACCAAAAGAGTACGCTTTAGCAGTGGAAACGCAAGCCTGATAAAGGTGACCCGTACTGTACCGTACCGTACTGTACCACTTAGTGGAAACGGGCCATAAATTGAAACTGAATAGATTGATACACGTTTTACGATAAATTTTAACATGCATTGTTTTTCTTTTACCATGCATATGTAGACATTGCATGAAACATTAGGTCATGAAAATTGACTTAAAGGCCTGGAGGTATCATGAAAAAGTCATGGAATTTTAGAAGTAAAAACGTGTATGAACCCTGTACTACTAACTGTTGCAGCAATAAGGAAAAGCTGCAATGCTGAAAACACATGCAGATCATAAAAGCTGCTCAAGTCCAGACACTTAAGAAAGCAGAGACAAACACACAAGACACTGAAAGCGATGTCAAAGACTGTCAAAACTGTTGACATTAATAATACGCTTTTTCCTTTCTTTTTTAAATCCTCAGATTCCATATTTTTAAACAGTTGTATCTCAGCCAAATATGGTCCTATCCTTACAAACCATACATCAGAGTTTATTTATTCACTGTCGTTGTAACATACACTGTAAAATAAATTACTGGCTTCCACACAATTATTTTATGTCGTCATTTTGTTTCATGTTGTTATTTTATTTTATTTATTATTTTGTTTACAAATTTAAATGGATTGAACATGAAAAAATTAAGTTGTCCCAAAAAACCACAGGAATTGTGTTGTTTAAACTCATTTTATATAAGAAGTTTGAACAAGTAGGAAAATGTAGGGGGTTTTTTTAGTGTTAAAAATGAGTAAAAATGGACAGTTATGACTGGTTTTGCGATCCAGGGTCATATTTATTTAAATGCAATCATCAAAACGGGACGTCTCATCATCGACCCGTGTATTTCCAGCATGTTTACTTTGCGCAAAATGATCCGTTGCCATCAAATGCTAATTTGCTGTCAGCCTCAATCCAACAAATAAACAGAAAATGGCAAATTAAACAAACAAGCAAACGAGAATCATATGCTACCAGTGGGATTCATCTGGCAGACTTCGGTCTGTCCTTGTTTTATCAAGCACATTCACTCCGACTGCTTCCCTTTAACCGTTGTGGACTTCAACTGTATCATGGCCTGTGGTTGTAACCTGATCACAGTGGGTTACAGAGTTCGTCACTGCTGCTCGGACAATTGCATGAAGTGCTTGCTGATTAAGAGATGTATTGCATTTTTTGTGGAATCAGAAGTTACAGACCGACCCTCTGTGTGTATTGATAGCGTTTGAAAATAGTTTTTATAGCACCTACAGTGAAAGTCAGAATTATTAGCCCCCCTCTATATTTTTATCCTGAATTTCTGTTTAACAGAGAGAAGACATTTTCAACACATTTCTAAACATGATAGTTTTAATAACTCATTTCTAATAACTGATTTCTTTTATCTTTGTCGTGATGATGGCACATAATATTTACTATATATTCTTAAGATACTAGTATTCAGCTTAAAGTGACATTTAAAGACTTAACTTGGTTAATAAGGCAAGTTAGGGTAATTAGGCAAGTTATTGTATAAGCAATTCCGTGAAGAACTGAGCAAAAGCACTCACATCACTTTTTAACCGGGTGCTCAGCCAAAAACGCGCAAAAATGCAACTCTATATATCCAAAAAGGCGGCAACACCAAAGCTCTAAAAACACAAAATTTATTAAATTAAAAAGGCTGACACAGAGCGTGTGAAACCATGGCGCTCTGTGTCAGCCTTTTTAATTTAATAAATTTTGTATTTTTGGAGCTTTGGTGTTGGCGCCTTTTTGGATATATAGAATAAGCAATTCCGTGCAAATGTCAACCTTGCCATGAAAAAAAAAAGTTTTCACCAAAATAGAGAATCAGTTTTTGCATTTTTTGTGTACGCTAGTATTCACCTGTAGCGCATGTGTTTGGACATGCAAACTCCACACAGAAACGCCAACTGACCCAGCAGTGACTCAAACCAGCAACCTTCTTACAGTGAGGCAACAGTGCTAACCACTGAGCCACTGTGCTGCCACTGCAAACTAAAAGCTCTGTTGAACATCACTTGAGAATTATTTACATTTATTATTATTATTATTATTATTATTTATTTATTATTATTTATATTATTTTGTATTATTATTGTTTATTTTAATTTTTATTATTATTATTATTATTTATTATTATTATTATTATTGTTTATTTTAATTATTATTTTTTTATTATTATTACTATTATTATTTATTATTAGTAGTATTTATTATTATTATTATTATTATTATTATTATTATTTATAATTATCATTATTTATTATTATCATTATTATTATTATTATTATTATTATTATTATTGATTTATTTTAATTATTATTATTATTATTATTATTATTTATTATTATTATTACTATTATTTATTATTATTATTATTATTATTATTATTATTATTATTTATTTTTATCATTATTTGTATTATTATTATTATTATTATTATTAGTAGTAGTAGTAGTATTATTAGTATTATTTATTATTCATTCATTAATTTTTTTTTCGGCTTAGTCCCTTTATTAATCCGGGGTCGCCACAGCGGAATGAACTGCCAACTTATCCAGCATTTGTTATTTATTATTATTATTATTATTATTATTTATTTTTATTATTATTTTTATTATTATTTTTATTATTATTATTATTATTATTATTAATATTATTTATTATTCATTCATTCATTTTCTTTTCGGCTCAGTCCCTTTTTTAATCCGGGGTCGCCACAGCGGAATGAACTGCCAACTTATCCAGCACTTGTTTCACGCAGCGGATGCCCTTCCAGCCACAACCCATCTCTGGGAAACATCCATACATTCTCATTCACACTCATACACTACGGACAATTTAGCTTACCCAATTTACCTGTACTGCATGTCTTTGGACTGTGGGGGAAACCGGAGCACCCGGAGGAAACCCACGCAACCACGGGGAGAACATGCAAACTCCACACAGAAATGCCAACTGGTCCAACCGGGGATCGAACCAGCGACCTTCTTGCTGTGAGGCGAACGTGCTAACCACTCGGCCACCGTGGCGCCCATTATTATTATTATTAATTTTTATTTATTCATATTTAGTCTTCAACTGTATATACGTACGTGGGCTTTAACAAAGAGACACAATGTTGTTCAGTTAAATGTGACGTTCAGTATTGTGTGTGTTTTTGCTGTACTATCTGTAATTAACGGTTATGAGCTGTTTGTAATGTCAGTCGGTTGAGTACAACACACTATGTCATTGTTTTTCTCCTGTCGTAAAGACTGAGATGCGTTCAGTGTGTGCGCTGCAGTTGTTATTTCTGGCGTGTTCTGCTTGTTTACTTAATGCTTATATTGTCTTCTGGAACTCATAACTGTTCACAGAAGCCAAATAACCAGCATTTACACTGAAACTTATTATATTTGGCAAAGGTGCAATTCATTGAACAAAGTGAATGTTGATATATTTATAATGCTACAGAGGATTTGTTTGAATAAAGCTTTTCTTCAATCTATTTATGTATTATCATGGTTTCACATTTCAGCATTAGTAATCACAATCAGATTAGGGCTGTGCAATTAATCGCAATCGCAAAAAAAATCACGATTTAAGCTCAAATCGCGTAAGGATGCAATTTTATCTATTAATTTATTTAGATTTTTGTTCACGTTCTTGTGCGCATGATTTTAGTATGATAACCAATCAGAGCTGACGCAGCACACCGGACAATTACAGCTAAGCTGAGCGGGAGAAAGATGTTAGCCAATCAGAGCTCACTCTGGCACGACGAAGTTGAGCGGGAGAACCGAATAGGTGCTTTTGATTTACGTTAGTTTTTATTTATTGTTCTGACTGGAATTGAGGTTAGTTCATCTTTATTTCTTCATGTTGTCTGTTTTTAAGACAATTTATTACAGTTTTGTTTATCAAGCAGTTAGTGCTACTGTGTACAGTATGTGTTTAACTAGAGCTGAGGTAAGTTCATCTTCATTTATTTTATATTTCTGTTTTAAAGACAATTTTATGACAGTTTTATTTATTAAACTTAATACTATGTTATGTCATTGTGAAATGTTTTGTTATGCACTTCTTCTGCACTGAATACATTTAGAATGTGCCTATGTAGCGCGTTTGAAAAGGCAAAAACAGTTGCTAAAATCGCAATATTCATTCAAGAAATGATTATTTTGTCCATATTGCACAGCCCTCAGTCAGATATGTATCTTGAGCGGAAAATCTGCATATTGAAATACTCTCTGAAAGATCACACAATAGAGCGAAGTCACAGGAAGAAATTACATTTGCTATATTTTCTCTATATGTAATATTTTATATACAGTATATTAATAGGAAATAAATTAAAATCTTTGAGTAGAAGAAACTTTTCCTAAATTTTCCTAATCACACAATCAGATACACACACACACACACACACACACACACACACACACACACACACACACACACACACACACACACACACACACACACACACACACACACACACACACACAGAAAAACATGCACAAACAGACAGACACAGATGCTCACAAAAACAGATGCATGCACACACACACACATACGTACACACACACACACAAACAGACAGACACATAGATGCTGACACAAACAGATACACACACACACACACACACACACACACACAAACACAAAGACAGACACATAGACGCTCACACAAACAGATGCACACACAAACAGATGCACACATACAGACACACACACCTATGTGCGCACACACAAACAGACGCACATACTCAAACAGACACGTGCACACCGATACATACACATAGACACACATAGACGCACACACAAACATGCATGCATACAAACAGACACACACACAGACAATGCACACAGACAAAGACACACACAGATGCACAAAGACACACAGACAAAAGCACAATATTATTAAAGCGTCTCGCACTACTAGATACTCTGATAGACTCGAAAATACCACAGTATTCCCACATTCACCACAGCACAATCAGACGTTCTCTCCATATATTCTACGAGCTGGGGATTATGTTTTCCCACAGTGCTCTGTCCCGTGCGTAATCGCTATTGTGAAATCAATCTTCATCCAAAGGCTCGTATAATATCTCGGGGAGAAAAACACAATCATATTTTACATTCAGAAAAAAGCCTCGCTGATGGAAAAGCCGTTTGTGCGTCTCTTTGCGGGAGCGTAATGAGGCCGAGTGAATGCAGCACTTTAATTTACTCCCAACAATTAGGTGAGCGTCAGCCTCTTACTGTAATTAAATACGCCATTGAGATTCAGAGCTGTCGGGAAGCGTCCAACGACCCGCTGTCCTCACGTGGCATCGCTTTCAGCCATCTAAACCGCATTTACAGCGATCCGCTACAGGACCTGAGGGAAACCATGACTCCTGTTGACTAGCAACCTGTAGGGCATTTGTCTAATTCGGGCTTCTGTCTCCGGGGCTACAGTCTGCATAAAAGTCTCTTTGCTTTTAAGGCCCCTCGAATGTTTTCGTAAACTTGGACGGAGACGAGTCACATTGGAAGCAAACAGCAGTAATGAGCTGGCACGCTGACTCTCTGGTTAACCAGACTGTAATTTGGGGACTGAAAAGAACCTCTCATCACTATCGAGTATTTGTTTACCGCAGTTTAACTCTAGTGTTTCTGCACAGGGGCTCGCTCTCTGAAAGACGCTTTTAAAGGGATAGTTCACCCCAGAATTAAAATATACTCACTATTTAATGTCTCTCAAGTGATTTTATACCATTTTGTGTTTATTTATTCTGTTGAATGCAAAAGGAGATTGTTTGAAGAATGCTGAAAACCTGTAACCATTGATTTTTATAGTGATTTTTTTTTTGTTCAGCAGAATTGCTCTCTGAAAGACACTTTCAAAGGGATAGTTCAACCCTTAAAATTAAAATATACTTACTATTTAATGGTTCTTAAGTGATTTTAGACCATTTTGTGTTTCTTTATTCTGTTGAACTCAAAACAAGATAGTTTGAAGAATGCTGAAAACCTGTAACCATTGACTTTCATAATCATTTTTTTAGCAGAATTGCTCTCTGAAAGACTCTTTCAGAGGGATAGTTCACCCCCCAAATTAAAATATACTTACTATTTACTGTCTCTCAAATGATTTAAAACCATTTTGAGTTTCTTTATTCTGTTGAATGCAAAACAAAATAGTTTGAAGAATGCTGAAAACCTGTAACCATTGACTTTCATAATAATTTTTTTTAGCAGAATTGCTCTCTGAAAGACTCTTTCAAATGGATAGTTCACCCCAAAATAAAAACATACTTACTATTTAATATCTCTCAAGTGATTTTAAACCATTTTGAGTTTCTTTATTCTGTTGAACGCAAAAGGAGATAGTTTGAAGAATGCTGAAAACCTGTAACTATTGACTTTTAGAGTGATTTTGTTTGTTCAGCAGAATAACTCTCTGAAACACTCTTTTAAAGGGATAGTTCACCCCCAAAATAAAAACATACTAGGTAATGTCTCTCAAGTGATTTTAGACCATTTTGAGTTTCTTTATTCTCTTAAACGCAAAAGAAGACTGTTTGAAGAATGCTGAAAACCTGTAACCATTGACTTTCATAATCATT
>CAIGQQ010004828.1:1064944-1076039 GCA_903798035.1 Danio albolineatus | reverse complement strand
AAGAATGCTGAAAACCTGTAACCATTGACTTTCATAATCATTTTTTTCATAATCATTTTTTTGTTCAGCAGAATTACTTTCTGAAAGACTTTTCTAAAGGGAAAGTTCACCCCCAAAATTTAAATATACTCACTATTTACCCTCCTTAAGTGATTTTAAACCATTATTCACTGATCAAATAAATGCAGATTTGCTGAGACGTCTTGGATGAATTGCTCTCTGAAAGACACTTTTACAGGGATAGTTCGTCCCAAAATAAAATGTGCTCACTATTTAATGTCGCTCAAGTGATTTCAAACCATTATGAGTTTCTTTATTCTGTTGAACGCAAAAGAAGATTGTTTGAAGAATGCTGAAAACCTGTAACCATTTGATTTTATAGTCATTTTTTTGTTCAGCAGAATTGCTCTCTGAAAGACACTTCTAAACTGATAGTTCACCCCCAAAATTTAAATATATTCACTATTTACCCTCCTTAAGTGATTTTAAACCATTATTTTTATGCTATTTCTGATCAAATAACTGCAGATTTGCTGAGACGGCTTAGAAGAAAGATATATATATATTCATACCTTTCATCTTTCTCACCAAACAAATTGATTAGTAATCCACATTTTTGGAGGGGTCAACAAGCTGGATAAATACAATGCCACATTTTCAAATGTGTTCAAAAAAGTCCTGCTGCCCACTTAGAAGATCCTAAAATGCCGTCTGCCAAGTCCTCTTACAAAAATATTTGGAACGGAGCCACCGAATTTGTTCTGAAGTTTTGACATATACTAATTATCACCAAACAACCCTGATTGCATTCGATCGGAGGTCTGATGCTGCATATTTTGAACATTCTCATTGTCTCTCGTAGCGGCTGACGGCAGTAAATTCAAGCGCAGTATGCTCTGAAAGCATTTATTTACTTCATAATGAACTCCCTACACAACAGTGCCAGTAAGCCGACTGCAGTCTCGCCCATCGCATCTCGCAATACTTCTGGGAAAAGCCTCAGAAAACAATAGAGAGATTCCTGCGCGTATGAATCTCACGTTCTTGAAGTCCAAACAGAATAAGTAGGTGCTTTAGACTCTCTCGGTTGAGTTTTTTTCTTACGAATGCTGCTAATGATCGATGACTTGATGTTACGGAGGCTCTTATTAAAAGCATACATCCAGGATCTGCCTATTTTGAAGCTATAGGAAAACTTCGGAATTGATTTACGATGCCAACTAGGACAAAACTCCTTTTTTGACACAGAAGTAGAAACTCTTCAGTCGACGCCTACTGATCGCATCAATATTTAAGCGTCTTCAAATTACCCTCTGTGCGTTTATACGTCTATTTTGGTTTCCTCTCGCATTAATTGCACCCGCGTTTACTCTGCGGGAGAAATCATGTTTATTAATAAGACGCCTTGTTAATATTTAGCGAGACATCTCTTGTTGTCTTTGTCAGCAAAATGACAGCTTGAATCCTTGCGTTCAAACCTCTCCAAGTGTATCAAACTCCAGCGTTACACCATTTATTTCAGTGGAAAACAACTCTGGACGTCTAATGCATATTTAACAGTGAGGAGGAACGCTTTAATAGACAGTGTCAACCTCGGCGAGGGAGTCTTTCTGATTAATTTTACATAAGCCCCGGCCCTTTGTGCCGCACTGAGTGGCTGTTATTTCCCCAAAGGATTCAGTGATGTACTGAAACACCTTTACAAGTAGTTTTGTGAACACACGAGACAATGCAACCGGAGCCGCGATGTCTAGTTCAGTAACTATAGCAGCCTGCCGAATGCCGTCAGAGGATGAGTCAACAGCCGTTCCAATCAGAAAAACACAGCGCTGTTGACGGCACGCGCAGTTGTGGGGGTTAATTCTTAATGACTGTTTTTCTCCTGCAAGCTTTAACCTGCCTCGTGCCTCGCCAGAAATGGTGCGGGACGCTGGTAATCACTAATTGAGTTCATTTAGGTCATGCGTCCGCTGTCACGGCTTGAAGTGCAACACGCAGAGGCGTCTGTTGCATTCAAATAACCCAAAACGAGCTATCCCAGCGTTACGGATGGGACATTCGCAGGGAAATAAATTCACATAGAAAGTAAAGGTTAACATTATGTTTAAACTAGGGCTGTCCAAGAATTAATCGTGATTAATCACATCCAAAATAAAAGTTTGTTTTGACATATTATGTGTGTGTGTTATATATATTTATTATGTATATGTGTAAAACACATTCATAGAAGCCAAAACTATATATAAAAAAGTTACATCAAAGTAGTTACATCATATTCAAATGTAAAAGTTGTGTCATACACATATATTTTTTATATATCTAAATATAAACCAACATTTTATCAAGTATATGCATGTGTGTATTTATATATTCATAATAAAATATACACAGTACACACACAAATATTATGTTAAACTTTTATTTTGGATGTGATTAATCACGATTAATTTTTTGACAGCCCTAGTTTAAACAGTGGTTCGTTATTTCCAAAACTACTCACCGCAGTTATTATGGGGTCAGCAAAAAATCAATCTGTGAACCGTTTTTTATGCTTTAAATGAGAAATATAAACATTCGTTATGGATTTGACCCCCAAAAATTTGAGTTTACATTATACAACATACTTTGTAGACGGTCTGTGAATTCAACTGCACAACCCAAAAGAAACAGTGCTACTCAAAAGGATAGCTCTCTATAGAACATAAAGGATTGATTTTATTTGAAATGTTTGCATTTGTGAGGGAAAAGTTTGGTTATGGATGTGACAAATGTGAAATTGTCACTTGTGTGACTTTGGTAAATCAAATATAATAGTTTGAAAACACTGACGGAGACATTTTTGAGTATTTTAAGTAGTGTGAAATACCAGCTTACACACACAAAAAAAATGTAGAAACTAGGGCTGTGCAATATGGACAAAATAATCATATGGCTATTTATTTGTTTATTTATTTATTTTTATTTATTTATTTTTTAACAGATATTAAGATTGCGATTTTAGGCAACTGTTTTTGCTTTTTCAAACAAACTACATACACACATTCTAAATGTATTCAGTGCACAAGAAGTGCATAACAAAACATTTGACAATGAAATAACACAGTATTAAGTTTAATTAATAAAACTGTCGTAAAATGGTATTTAAAACAGACAACATAAAATAAATTAACATTAACTAACCTCAACTCTAATTAAACACATACTGTACACAGTAGTACTAACTGCTTGATGAACAAAACTGTAATAAATTGTCTTAAAAACAGACAACATGAAGAAATAAAGATGAACTAACCTCAACTCCAGTCAGAACAATAAATAAAAACTAACGTAAATCAAAACCACCTATTCGGTTCTTCCGCTCAACTTCGTCGTGCGCGGAGTGAGCTCTGATTGGTTAACATCTTTCTCCTGCTTAGCTTAGCTGTAATTGCCCGGTGTGCTGCGTCAGCTCTGATTGGTTAACATATTAAAATCATGAGCACAAGAACGTGAACAAAAATCCAAATAAATTACTAGATAAAATTGCAGCCTTTACGATTTAGAAATTGCATGTGCTTAAATCGCGATTTTATTATTATTTTTTTTTGCGATTGCGATAAATTGCACAGCCCTAGTAGAAACGGTTTCGTCTAACTATGTAATTGCTATCCATAGTCTTGATATTAGAGCTTCTGAAACAGTTCTACACCTCCATCATTGAATCAGTCATCTGTACTACAATAACTGTCTGGTTTAGCTCAGCTACCAAATCTGACCTTCGAAGACTACGTCGAATAGTTGGGACTGCTGAGCGAATCATTGGTACAACCCTCCCTACTCTCCAAGAACTGTACTTATCCAGAGCGAGCAGAAGGGCTGCCAAAATCACTCTGGACCCCTCACACCCAGCACACTGCCTCTTTGAACTGTTACCTTCTGGGCGACGCTACAGAGCATTGCGCACCAGAACAGCCCGACACAGAAACAGTTTCTTTCCTCAGGCAATCCATCTCATGAACACTTGATGATGATAATCGTGGAACCAACATCACTACTTGCAATACACTTTTCACACACACACTTATTTAACAACACACTTTACATGCCAATTTGCACATAACAGCTGCACATATAACGTTGTATATAGTAATATACCTGTACATACACTTGTCAATTTGTATATTTGCATTTAACACTTACTTCTATTTTTAAAATATATTTAATATCTGTTTTTTGCTAATATTATATTTTCTTTTTTTTTTGCTATTTCTGCGCATTTTGCTAAAAATCTGTGGATTTATGCGGAATGATTTTGAGAGTATCATAACTAAAACCTTAATATATGAACTAAAAAGTAATACATTTTTAACTTGTAATACCCTTAAATTAAATTAGATCCACTTTATAAACAAATCAAGTCTTCTAGAGTATATAAAATATTTACTAAAGGACAGAAAATATTACTCTACACACTGTATTGTAAATAAATCATACGAATATTTGAATATTAGTCAATAATTATACTGAAATTAATTTAAAAACTGAATAAATATAAAGGTACACACATTTACACAACTAAAAAAACTGAATCAATGATTGCCTAAAATCAGCGGAATTCTGTGCGCACAGATTCCGTGTGGGCCTAGTTAAATGACACTTTCAGAAATGTTAAAGTGACAAGCAGGGGTATTCGTCAATGCTATGATTGTATACTGGAGTGTCTAATCATAAAATCCATCCCATGGTTGGGAAATTTCTCTCACAGCAACCAGTGTATAAAAGTAAAATAGAAACATGCATACACGCACATATAGTTTCATGCCCATAGACATACATATGCATATACACACATACTGTTCGTAAACGTATAAAAATACAAAAAAAATGAATTCTAAAATGTAAAACGACAAACAATAACTTGCAATAATTTTACACAAGGAGACAGACTGCACTACTATTGCAGATTGCAGATTACACTACTATACACATTTGTTGCATGCAAATAATCAAATGCATCTAACCATATAAATGTTGATATGTTAAATTATTAACTTGATATTGCTCTAGATATTTTTAAAGCAAGTAAATATGATAGTTAAGCAAGTTAATTTATTAATACGGTTTAACTAATATTAGTGCTTACTTTGTTTCTTTTAATGCATTTATAAAATCGGCAGTTCCCATATTATGTTAATGAGTTTGTGCGTTTATAGGCGCATGAAGTCATTGTTAATATCATTAACCACAGTGTTTAATTTTGAGAACTTTTCACGTTTTATGATGAACAGTTGTGGTCATCACTTGGTGTTTCATTGAATCTGTTTTACTTTAATGTGCCTCAACACTCGGAGTCTCAACCGTAAAGCGTTCTCAGCCCGTTTGTGGCACACTAATAATCACTAATTGATTTTATTTTGGCAGAATGCTGCTGTCAGGAAGGGTAATTGCCATGCTAAGCCAACAGTTAACTTAAGTGACTGCCATATGGAGCCAAATGACGCAGAGAACATGTAATCAAATGCTACTAACCGTTAGTTAAGACACTCAGAACAGTCGCTGAATGTTGATGAAGTTGGCCATTTGCTCCTTTTAAGCGTTGCCAATTTGAACATTCAAGCGATTTGAGAGCCATATCTCAGACAGTGTGTGAACTTGTTTTTTTTTTGTTTTCCTACACTTCTGAAAGGACAAATACCTACAAAATAATGCTCAAGCACACTCACTGGCCGCTTTATTAGGTACACCTGTCCAACTGCTCATTAACACAAATTTCTATTCAGCCAATCACATGGTAGCAACTTGCAAAATGCATTTAGGCATGTAGACATGGTCAATACGATCTGCTGCAGTTCGAACCGAGCATCAGAATGGGGAAGAAAGGTGATTTAAGTGACTTTGAACGTGGCGTGGTGTTGGTCAGGTTGGTCTGAGTATTTCAGAAATTGCTGATCTACTGGGATTTTCACGCACAACCGTATTTGGGGTTTACAGAGAATGGTGTGAAAGAGAAAATATCCAGCAGTTCTGTGGACACAAATGCCTTGTTAATGCCAGATAATGGCCAGACTGGTTCCAGCTTATAGAAAGGAACCAGCAAATAACCACATCTCTGAACGCACAACATGTCCAACCTTGAGGCGGATGGGCTACAGCAGCAGAAGACCACACCGAGTGCCACTCCTGTCAGCTAAAAACAGGAAACTGAGGCTATAATTCACATAGGCTTACCAAAAGTGGACAATAGAAGATTGGAAAAACGTTGCCTGATCTGATGAGTCTCGATGCTGTGACAATCGAATGACAGGGTCATCGGTATGGCATCGTGTAAACGCCACAGCCTACCTGAGCATAAATAATCTCAGACCGCTTTCTTAAACATGACAATGAGTTCACTGTACTCAAATGGCCTCCACAGTCACCAGATCTCAATAAAATAGAGCACCTTTGGGGTGTGGTGGAACGGGAGATTCACATCATGGATGTGCAGCTGACAAATCTGCAGCAACTGCGTGATGAAATCATGTCAATATGGAGCAAAACCTAAATATTTTCAGTACCTTGTTGAATCTAGTAAGGTGTACCTAATAAAGTGGCCAGTGAGTGTAAATATCGTAAGTGAACATACTGTAAGCATAAAAAGTTAAGAAATAACATGTGTATCATTATATTTAATAAGTACATCTAGCTTATGTGTTTAATGTAAAGAAATACTGAATATTTTGTAACTTTACGTTGGATTATTCTATATTAAAATTGAATTCGATTTGATTATTAATTTTCTGTTCCTGATTTAATTTTTTTTAAAATTTAATTAAATTTAACTGTGTTTTTGCAAGTTCTTGTGTTATAATCTTGATTTACCTTAAATTTTTTGTAACTTTATATTTGATAGATGGGTAAGTTTAACAGTTTTATTCAAATTAAGCATTCTTAGTGCAGTTCATTTTCAGTACCTTGGGGAATCTAGTAAGATGTACCTAATAAAGTGGCCAGTGAGTGTAAATATCTTAAGTGAGCATACTGTAAGCACAAAAAGTTAAGAAATAACATGTGTATCATTATATTTGATAAGTGCATCTAGCTTATGTGTTTAATGTACAGAAATACTGAATATTTTGTACGTAGGATTATTCTATGTTAAAATTGAATTTGATTTCATTTTCATTTTTTTTTTTAAATTTAATTAAATGTAACTGTTTTTGCAAGTTCTTGTGTTATAATCTTGATTTACCTTTAATTTTATAAAACTTCATATTTGGTTGGTGAGGAAATTTAGCAGTTTTATTCAAATTAAGCATTTTTAGTGCGGCTCATTGTCCCCTCGCAAGTACACTCCAAAAATTAGCGTCTTGTTCAAACTACTAATTTAAAATGAGCTAAAATAACACAATTCTTCGTTTTTTGGGGAGAGTGATTGTTTTATGTTCAATCCACTTATATATGTTAAGACAATGAAGTTAAATTAAATGATTTATGTTGGGACAGTAATTAATTAAATAGACAACAGATTTAATCAAATTTTTAGATTGTAAGCTTCTATATTTAGCTATCTTTTTGCCTTTGCATATTATTATGCACATGAAGACATTTTAAATCATTTTTAGATCATTTTTGGTTGCATTTTACTTATATATTTGGTAGCTTCTGCTTGATAAACCCCTGCGGTCACCGCCTATAAAATCTGGGATTGAAACAAACCCAATTTAGAAGGTCTTGATTTACCCACATGAATGATTTAGTCCTAATGGCACATGCTGATTACATTCTGCTGAGTGTGTGTTCAGCTAATTATCAGTAACACAGTTAAACAAACAAGAGAGTCCATTTTCTAGCATTCCACGTACAATTCATTGATGCATTTAGCAGATGCTTTAATCCAGAGCAAGCCAAGAATATGAGTAATAAACACCAATATTTCAAAATGAGAGATTCATACGTCTCCACAGAAACCTCTCTATTGTTCGCTGCTTTTTTTACTCCAAATTCAAGCTCAAGATGTTCACACAATGCTACAGTAATATCCTTAAGTGCCGTGGACATGGCCTAAAGACCTTTAAAATCTGTGAGATGACAAAGTGTTTCTTTTGTGGCTTCAAAACACTTGTAACCTTAGACGTGAACTGGATACTATAGAATCAAATCCGGCATGTAAAGAGCCGCTGCATTGCTCCCCGAGTGGATATCTGATCCTCACAGGTGTGTGTGTGTGTGTGTACGTATCTCTATAGCGAGTGATTGCTGTGGTCAGATTACCGTGCCGTTAGAGAGGGCTATTTTGTCATTTAAAGCTAATGTTTAGATTTCCACGTGCGTTTGTTCTAGGGCTGAACGATAAATTGAACGCGGCTCTGTAATCAGCTGTGAATCTCCAGCACGTGTCTTGAGCATTTACTTGGCAGAGCCATAGTCTGACAACAGGCTTCAACGCTAAGGATTTTTTCTTCTGGCCCGATCGGGCTAGTGGTTCAGATTTTTACTTGCCCTGCCAAAATTTTCACTGGCCCCACCAAACAAAAAGTAGTTAATAGCTGTAACAGTAACTCACATTTTCAAAGCTGAATATCTGACTTCAGTATTGTTTTTCAGATAAACAAAAACATTCACTTAGCATGTTTCTCAGCTGCAAACATATTGTAACGGAGGCCAGCTAGCGAAGTGCTATGCAGGTTTACCTCACTCCTCTGACCTCAAAGGGTGCTCTAGTGACAGATGTTAGAGGGCATGGTCTTTAGCCTCCTTGTTAGAGGAACAGATTCCCATACAAAGAATCCCCGGTTCCATTCTAGCTCAGACCGGATTGGGTGCAGTAGTGCCGGTGGTTTACTTTTGGGGGCTCGTCCGGGATGGGAGTGAGGTTTAGGCGGGTGCGTGTAACAGAGGCCAGCTAGCGAAGTCCTATGCAGGAAAACCTCACTCCTCTGGCCTCAAAAGGTGCTCTAGGGACAGATGCTAGAGGTCTTGGTCTTTATCCTCCTTGTTAGAGCAACCGATTTCCATACAAAGAATCCCCGGTTCAATCCCAGCTCAGACCAGGTTGGGTGCAGTAGGGCCGGAGGATGACATGTGGGGGCTCGTCCGGGATGTGAGTGAGTGTAACGGAGGCCAGCTAACAAAGTGCTATGCAGGTAAACCTCACTCCTCTGACCTCTAAAGGTGCTCTAGTGACAGATGCTAGAGGCCATGGTCTTTAGCCTCCTTGTTAGAGCAACCGACTACCATACAAAGAATCCCCGGGTTAATCCCAGCTTAGACGGGGTTGGGTGCAGTAGGGCCGGTGGGTTACAATATTATGGTATTTTATGCTTTAAAAGAGTCAACTTACACACAGCACCTTTAATGCTCTGTGAGTTTACATGAACTAACAATGAACAACTGTATTTTCATTAACTAGCGCTAACTAACGTGAACAAATACTGTAATAAACGTATTGTTTATTGTTCGTTTATGTTAGTAATAAGTAGGGCCACATGAAATCTGCGAGCGCAGATTTGCGCAGATTTTTAGCACATCATTGATTCTGTTTATTTACTGGTGTAAATGTGTGTGAATTCATATTTATTCAGTTTTTAAACTAATTTCATATTGACTAATATGAAAATATTCATATGATTTATTTACAATACCGTTTGTAAAGTACTACTTTCTGTCTTTTGCTTAATATTTCATATGAGAGGCTTGCTTTGTTTAACAAATAAAGTGGATCTAATTGGATTCGCATTGTAAACATAAAATAAAAGTTACAAAGGTATTACTTTTTAGTTCATATATTAAGTTTTTAGTTATGATACTCCCAAAATCATTCCACAAAAATCTGCTGATTTTTAACAAAATACTCCACAGAAATAGCAAAAAATGTCCGCAGATTGCATCTAGCCCTTGTAATAAGTAACTAATACAACCTTATTGTAAAGTCATGTTGAAAAAAAGTGCATGCATAGGGTTTGCTTGTTTTGACACGTTATTTAAAATATATGGCTAAGAGTATATAAGGCAAGTATAATCTTTTATCTGCTGGCCTATTAGAAAAAAATCCTTAGCGTTTAGCCCTGTATAAGTCTGAAATCTTATTCAAAATGCTCTAAAGCAGGGGTTTCCTATACTGTTTACTGTCCAACTGTTTCCTATAAGGGCCACAAAGCAAACTAGATTAAGGGGTGTGGGCCGAGTATAAACCAAACCGTATAAATAAAATTTGCCATGAGTAATTCTCTAATTTATTCTGTATTATTAAGTAGAAAACATTGCTTTAAATCAGTTTGAATGTTTTATAATGAACTTTATTACAGTAAAACAGAAACAGTCTCATTTATAACACAAGTTCAGGGCTCAGTACACCAGCTCATGTTGATTTGCTCGCAGATTTCTTGTGCAGTTTGCTGACAGTATTTACACTGTAAAAGTCTGATTCCTTTACAGTATTTAACTGAATCGTTTCATTTCAGTCTGCTCTTTTTGCAGTTCAGCTATAAAACAATGAAACTAAAGGTTACGTTGAATTTGAAGTGACGATCTCTGTCAGAGGCATTCGCCACAACCACCGCCATCATTCTCCATCTCTGTTGAGATGGAATGGCGGGCCAAATCAAAGGTTACTACTTTCACAGACCCTACTTTGGGCATCTCTGCTCTAAAGTCTTCTATTTGACATTGTTAACAGAAACCCTGTGGATGGTTGATAGATGCCTGATATAATTTTATCCTTTATTTTCGCCATCATACTCTCTCTCTCTTTCGATGTATTAGTTTTGTTTGAAACATTCCTCTAGACTTGTTTACACCGGCTAACTCGAATTAAATCTGTAATCACAAAATGCGTTCCGAACACATACATATCTTTCAGAGCCAAACAGTTGGACTCCCAGCTCCTCGCTTGTTGTTTACATATCAAAAAATGTACATTTTAAGGGGAAATATAGCATAACAAAGGCCATTTTTTTTGGTAAAAACACAAGCATTTCCCCTGTGGTGAGCTTCAGAGCCACATATGGAAAAGGAAGCCAAGGTTGCGTCCAGTTCTTCTGCACTCATTCCGGGCATTTTTACGTTCTGTTTTCCCTTATAGCCCTAGTGCGTATCGTATTCTAAATATTTTAAAGTGATGTTCTGGCTTGAGAAA
>CAIGQQ010004828.1:1057444-1059944 GCA_903798035.1 Danio albolineatus | reverse complement strand
TTTTTTTATTATGGGCGATATATATTGCATCACCAAAAATTATTGTGGTCATGTTCATGTGTTGTGCGATAAGTCGATATATATTGTGACAGGCCAACTTTTTTACAAATCTTTAAAATGCGAGACATAAAAAAGCAGCCCCCTCACGATTTGTTCTCTTATTTCAGTGTTTGTTTGAGCAGCTCCTTCAGAAATGAAAACTTCAGCATCAGCGCGTCTCGTATCACATTACAGCCTCGTCCTCTGAGCCATCCAGCTTCGTTTCTTTCCACCGTTCACTCTGCAATCTGTCTAATTATGTTTCCTTTTCTTATCCATGTCTTATTTCAGTCTCCTGACACGCTGTCCGTTATCATGGATTTTTCTTGCTCTCCTGAAGCCGTCCGCTCGTGAACGGGTAATTATAGATTTCGAGAGCGATTATCGCATGCGTTACATTAGTGACAAACTCGTGTTAAGGAAATACACATGCTCCGAAAGATGCAGCGATTCGGTCCTAACGTGTCGCACATGGCGTAAATTATTTCAAGCCTTCTGCTTGCCAGTTATACGCAGTTATAAAAACACATCCGGACGGTAGATGCCCTTGATGTTGAAGCCAAGATAAATGCAACGTTTTTTTTTTCTCCCCTCACAAATGAAGTTTTGATATGAAAGCAAAAAGTATAAAACAATCACCAAAAAGAAAGCTCATTTCATTTGTCAGTCAGCGCTTGCTGTTTCAGACTAATATCTTTCTTTTTTTCCTCTTTACAATGAAACAAAACTCTCCTTTTGACTTTAGATGTTAGAGCTGAATGATACTGTGAACATTTGTGATTTTGTTGAGCATTGCGATAACCATATTTCTTACAACACTCTCAGAAATAAAGATATGAGAGCTGTCACTGCGGTGGTTCCTTTTTAAAAGGTACACATTTGTAACTAAAGGGTCCTTATTAATACCTCAAAGGTACTTTCCTAAAATGTGTACATCTTTTAGGTACTAATACAGTGTTCAGAATGTATAAGTAAACCCTTTACAAGTCGTTTAAATTGGTATGTTTAATGGGAAGCTTTACAATATTATATTTGTGCATCTACATTACTGTAGATTAGTCAGTACTGAAGGCAAATCTGGAGCTTATCTAATAAAATAACTTGCGATAAAGGTCCAAAAACTAGTACAGCCAAATTTATGTCTTATAGAAAAATATTAAATATACATTTTAACCCTTTGACTGCTGCTCTACCAAACGGTTGGCCATGTTTTTACTGTTTTAATTAATGACTGTTACAGTATTTTAAAGGAGGACTGTTTTAAACAATGGTTTACATACACAGCATTGTTGATTAACATAGAAAAACAAACAAACATAATCCTGTTGCGCTACTACACTTGATTTTGAATTTATTGTTAAAAAACAACAACAAGAAAGCATGTTAAACGAGGATCTGAAACATTGTATGCCATACTTCAAAAAATAAAGGGTATTTAGTGTGTTTTATTTTGAATATTTTCTTTTTAATAAATTGCTCTTCCACTTCATATTTTCAGATTTTTCATAGTATATGTATCTATTCTGGTTCTTTTACCATAAACCGATACACAAACCATTTGGTAGAGGCTGATATTTTAGAATTTATGCCATGTGTTGGAACAAAATGCATTGAGTGTGTTAACTAGCAAAATTACTGTACGAGTTAAGAAATGAAATCCAAATGTTTTTTTCTTGGTGCGGAAGTTAAAGCGTTAAAAAGAGGAAAAATCAAGACAAGCAAAGAAAAAGAAAAAAGGAAAAATTTAGGTGAAATTTTGTAGGTTGTAATTTATTTTGCATTATTTTGCTAGAATTTAATTGTATATCTTTCGATTTCTAAAAATGTTTGGTGGCTTAAATATTGTAATATATCTGTTTGATAAATCAATCAGTTTTGTTTAAATGCACCAATATACATATTCACTGAGAAATATTAATTTCACGGAAAAATATTAATTTTCAAAATGGGGTTTGCTCAATTATGCTGAGCACTGTATATACCTTTGAGGTACCAATATGGACCCTTTAAGTACAAATGTGTACTTTTTGAAAACCTTTAACAAAATTGTGTACCTTTTTCTGAGAGTGTATAGTGTTTTTAATTTTTTTTAATCAGCAATTAAATAAAACATTGTGCATTATTACACATTTATGTAATGATCATACTAAAATAAACGGGTAATTAAAACAAACAAAAAAACGTTAAGAGTTTAAAACACCAGGAATGAATTTGAATCTGAATTTATTAAATGGGATAGCCCCTTGAGATGAACCATCTCATATTCCAGGGGGTCCCGTACATAAATCAAACGGAGTACATCACGTCTTAACAAACATACAGCTAACAAAACAAACAAGCCGCACACTTCACCTGAAACACTTTCACAGTCTAAAGCCTAAGCAAACAAAACGTGTAATCAATAGTGCAGTTTGATATACAAATCAATGATAAGCATTTAAATTGAAACTAATATTAATAA
>CAIGQQ010004828.1:1001009-1015392 GCA_903798035.1 Danio albolineatus | reverse complement strand
ATCCATCCATCCAAATGGTTTGTCCATCAAATCCATCCATCCATCCAAATGGTTTGTCCATTAAGTCCATCCATCCATATGGTTAGTCCATTAAATCCATCTATCCATTCATCCATCCATCCAAATGGTTTGTCCATCAAATTCATCCATCCAAATGGTGTGTCCATCAAATTCATCCATCCATCTAAATGGTTTGTCTATTAAGTCCATCATTCCATCCATCCATCCAAATGGTTTTACCATTAAGTCCATCCATCCATCCATCCAAATGGTTTGTCCATTAAGTCCATCCATCCATCCAAATGGTTTGTCCATCCAACCATCCATCCATCCATCCATCCATCCAAATGGTTTGTCCATCAAATCCATCTATCTATCCATCCATCCATCCATCCAAATGGTTTGTCCATTAAGTCCATCCATCCATTCATCCACCCATCCAAATGGTTTGTCCATCAAATCCATCCAGTCCATCCATTTTATTGGTTTGTCAATCAGGTCTCTCTAATCCATCGATCCATCTCTCCAGTCTAACCATCCTATCGATCCATTCATCAATCCAACATCCTACGTTTTATCCATACGTACATCAGTTTATCCATCCATACATTTATTCATCCGTCTGTTTATTCATCCATTCGTTTATCCATTCATCTCTTTATCCATCCATCTGTTTATCTAGCTATCTAGTGACATCATTATGGGACCTATAAAAATGTCAAAAAAGTCACTTCAGAGTTAAATTTTCAATATCAAAAGTAGAGCATTGCTCAAGGTCCCATAATGCAATTCATAACCATAACTTTAATGAAAAGCACCAGTTAATTATACATAAACTGTCAATTGTCAGATCCTATAATGCCAAAGATGAACTTTGTAGCCATTATCCCAGTCTTCAGTAGCGTATGATCATTCAAAAATCATTCTGATATACAAAAAAATGATCATGCACAATAAGAGAAGTAAAATTTAATAACATCTTAAACGGGGATAGTTTTGATTCAGGCTTGTCTTAAATAAAAAAAACAAACAGCAGACCAGAGACAAATACCTAATATGCCCTTGGTTCTATTGGAAATCGCCATATTTAAGTGTTTTCTATCAGGAAACAAGCTTCTAAATTAAAAATTGGACATCAGAGAGATTAATTTCACTTAATATCAACCTTTATAATCAGTTGCAGCTTCAGAGAGGAGAAAAACCACAAGGCCTGATGGTAGGAGCGTGCTTCGCTAGATAATCCGACAGTTCAGTGACCAGTGTGGGGGAAACGGGGGAGATTTAGGCAGGAAGATCACAGAAAACCACAAGCCCGCAGAACTGGCCAAAGAAGCGTGCCGGCTTTCAGCATCTTTATTCCCCAACCTCTGCTTCTGCCTTATTACTGCAATTAGCCAATGTCTTTAGGGGCCAGAGGGCTCCATTGCCTCTTTTCATCAGCGATGCTCGTCGTATGTGCTGAAACATGTGTGCGTTGCATGACGCCAACAGAAGCATGGCTCACCGGGAATCATTTCACATGAATCACAAATTATTTAGTGAACTGGCGTTGAAAATCCGCAGTGGATGCGTGCCAGGCAATGTTCAATGGACTGGATTTGCCAAATAATGAAGTTAAGCTCCGGGATTTATTGGTGAAATCCATCAAATGAAACCAACTAGCTCAGGATTGAGTCAGAATATAGTAGTTTAGGGTGCTCTTTGTGTTTGTTAAGGGGATGGATAACTCAAAAGTGAATGTTTGCCGTTGATTTACCCATCCTTAGTAGGGTTGGGTATCGTTTGGGGTTATTTTGATACCGGTGCTAAATCGATACTTTTAAAACGATACCGGTGCCTGAACCGATACTTTTGAGCCACAGAATTATGGTAGACGACTCTAGAAATATCTTTTATTTGACAAAAATTTCTTTAAAGAGCCCTTATTATACATTAAAAAGGGTCATGTTTTGGTTTTGGGGGTCTCCAACAGCAGGCTAATACATGCATGGTCAAAAAACACTTTCATCGTTTTATAATTTGCATTTATTTTTACCTCATTATCCCAGCGACTCCTATATGAATCGTTCAGCGATTCATTTGTTCCAAAACCCCTCCTTAACGCGATGCTTATCTGTGCTGATTGGACCGATGACCCAGTCTGTTGCGATTGGTCGACATCATTCAGCGCGAGAGAATGCCCACCACGGCTTATCAATATTGAAGTAGTCATAGTGTGTGCGTGAGCATATCTGCCAACACCCGTTTTTCCCGGGAGTCGCCTGTATTTCAGACACCTCACCCCCAAAACGAACCCCCCGGTCTCCCAGCTCTATTCTTAACCAGAAGTAAAAACAGCGACACACATGCAGTATTAATGCACACAGCGGCAAAAGCTGAACCATTATAAAACAGGACTGCCGCACGTGTGTAGGAGAGCTGATGTAGCCATAGCAACGACCAACAGCAGAGGAACTCGAGTTCACAAACGCATTTTAATCCGTAAACAAAGCGACACGTGTCACGTTTACAACATGCTTTTAGACACGATATGAGAATACAAGTTAACCAGATACACTACAAGCGGTTACAAGTTACAAAACACAATTAAATACATCATTTACAAGCTAGAGAAAACAATGAGGCAACCGTTTTAATCACATTTACTCACACTTATTGGATAGAGGGTGCAGGCCCGAGTCACCGTCAGGCCACCGGGAAATGTCCTGGTGCTCCCTATGGCTAGTCCGCCCCTGCATACATCAATAGTCTTTTCTGATCCTTCCTTTAACAAACGCCCGATGAATCCTCCGTTGTAAGCGTGTAGATTACAGAAGCACTCCTCAGAGGGAACACAGCACAAGGCTGGGATATAATGCTGAGGCATTTCTGCAGAAATAAACCTCAACCACTGACTCTTCACAGTCTCTGGTTCATCTGCACACTTCCAATAATATCCAGCCGAGCGCAGTGCTCTTCTCTGTGTTGCCAGATGTAGCTGACTGATTCCTGTCCAAACCCTCTCCAAAAGGTTTTTACCTGCACAATCAAATTCCAAACCCCCCAATTTGGCAACCTTTGCTCGGCGCTGTTGTTTGTGGGCGGGGTTGGGGGTTTTGAATCTCCCGGGGCTGCACAGGCACAAATGGGCAGGGCTTATGTTTCTTGTTCACGTCATGCCGAAACGGCTAAAGACTCATTAGCACAGCGATTTGTTTGAAAAACTATGAGTTGACTTTTTATAGATGAATCAATAATTTTAAACACTGTGCACTTTCAGATTTAAGCCTTAGCTGGACACTTCACTTAGAGCTGTGTTACACACTGCATGCAAGCTCATTTTCAAAAACCCATAATAGGGGCTCTTTAATCATTTTAATTGAACATTATAATTGCTTTAAAGCGTACATCAGTTCAAATTTTATACATTTAAATTGAATTGCATTCATATATTTCTTTTTGATCATTTGTTTGTTAGCGTGAATGCAAGATTAGCATTATGCAATTAATATTACATTAGCTTACCACTAACCTGTGGAAAGGCTGTCGTCAGAATTAGGGAACAGCTTTCTTCTAGGGTTGGGGTTTGGGACTACATTTACATGGACATCAGTAATCGATTGATCTGCCTTAATCTGAATAAGACAGTAATATGATGAAGGTGTTTACATGAGTTGATATCAGCTGATTTATATATGGTCAATCAAATTAAAAACTGCAACAAATATTTATTTAGGGCCGAACTACCAAACCAAATGGAAAACAACTTTAGTGTCAGTTTTGCTTAAGTTGCACACGAGTGTTGCAGGAGAGGGGAAACAAAAGTGGCCGGTTTAAGACTGCTATTTACGGGAGTTGTAGTCCATAGTGGGTAGTGTAGTTCGACACGCATGCTGGATGATGTGAGCTGAGCTTCCTGTGTGCTGTGAAGCAAAGTAAGAAAGTTTCATTCAGCTTTGTTTTATGTTCACTCAAGTTCTTCCACCCAGGAGCTGTCTACACTGTGAACCTGACAACACGAAAATAAGTAAAAGAAGAGTGATTACTTTTGTCTATCCCATCCTTTGCACGAGCATGAATTAACCAGCTGTTACTCTGCCGATGAACATCGTGAAACAGGCGTTACGCATCTGCTTGACGTTGCTGTGTCAGAATACTTGCTTGTAAAATACAGCCATACTTTAGAACGCTTAGTTCAAGCAAATTTGATGAACGTGAACATGCGTGTTGATGACTCTGAAGGGAGTCGCTTACCGGATGCGCTGTACTGCACGTGTTGTCTACTTGCGTGCGTTTCCTAAGCAACAAAAACAAACAAACATTGCAGATGGTGTCCGTAACCCTCAAAGTTGTTTAGAATTAAATGTTAAGAGATGGCGTGACACAACACACACCTGTGTGTACCTTTGATGTACCCCTTGATGCTTCTTATATTCTTGTCACAGCACCAGTGACACCGAAATTAGGCACCGAAATTCATAAGCTGATTCGGTCCGGTCCATTCCGGTTCCATCGGTACTGGTGCCTTGATGGCACTGAGTTTCAGTACCCAACCCTAATCCACAGCCATCAGAGTATATTGATTTATTTATTTAGCCAGGAACAGTCCCCTTCATGGACACTTATTGCTCCAGGGAGACCTGGTCAAGACAGCAAACTAAAAAAACGAAATAATCGCATAAAACAGTTAACAAAAATCGAGCAAAGAACATATAATAAGACGTGTTTGAAACAGATTTCAAAAGATATTTAAAAGTACGCTGCGATGGCTCTAATTTAACTACATAAACAGAAAAGGTTCGTTTTCCAAATTCTGAATTTTCCTTCGACTTAGTCCCTTATTTATCAGGGGTCACCACAGCGGAATGAACCACCAACTACTCCAGCATATGCTTTACACAACGGATGCCCTTGCAGCCATAGCCCATTACTGAGAAACACCCTCACACTCTCACATTTACACACACACTCATAATAGGCATGGGACGATAACCGTTTTCAAGGTATATCGCGGTTTGGAAAAGTCAAGGTTTTCACACCGCCAAAATTTTCTGCTATACTGTTCCTAAGGTATGTGTAAGATTTATTATTTACATTTTTTTGTTTTGTTTTTTAGGTGTAAATTGTTAAGAAATCTGTGTTTTTGAAACAAATGAAGACCACAGAAGTCAATGATTCACTTGAATTATTTAGCCTGACATGTTTACTGCTCCAAAACACTTTAAATGTTTCACAAAATAAAATATATTGTGTTCAAATGGGAAAAAGGTTTTGTTTTTTAGCCAGACGTTTAAAAAGAATATATTTTAGAGCAGTAAACACAATACCGTGACAATATTTTTATCCAAGGTTATCATACCGTAGGAATCTTATACCTGCCTAACTCATACACTACGGCCAGTTTACTTTATTCAACTCACCTATAGCGCATGTGTTTGGACTGTAGGGGAAACCCACGCCAACACGGGGAGAACATGCAGACTCCACACAGAAATGCCAACTGGCCCGGCCGGGACTCAAACCAGCGACCTTCTAGCTGTGAGATGACAGTGCTAACCACTGAGCCACTGTTTAACATTTAAACACTCACACCAATAAATAAATCCAGATTTCTCTCTCTCATGATTGCCGTTCATGACTATCAGAAGCGCTGTTTTCAGACTCATTAGATTCCACTTACAGTTCATAAGGTTCATGATTGGAAGCTTCCCTTCGCTCTTTTATGATATTACGGTTGTGCGACGGATCGTGAATTTACCTTTGACAAACATTTCACTTTCTGCCCCCACACGATCTTTAAAAGTGCTGAAGCATGCATGTGCTATTTACGTCCACCTTATTCTCTGTGCGTTTTACTATCTGCGGTTTTTTGGAAATTGGAAACAACCAAACATTGTTGCTATGGTCTAGAAAATAAATTTCAACCAGCTGTGCTCTAGTATTTTTAGATATACTTTTAAGCATCGAGGGACTTTTTTTGAGGGGGTTTTGTGAAGACGTAGGCCTCTGCGTTTTCACACACTGCCCTGAAGTTCCTGTTTGACATAATTACAGCTTTCTATTTGGAGCTAATCCGAAGGAGTCTATATAGGCAAATAATGAAAACACATAGCAGATGCATCATCCAAAACAAATACGTTCTCTAACGGAGCATGCATGACGCTCTCAACCCCACAGAAAACCGCGAGGAGTCACATAAAAATCGAGAAACGGCTTTAAAAAAAATCGTGAAATGTTTTCTTAGAGTGCTGGATCCTTATTCATCTACATTATTAATGACTCAACTAAAAAGTGTTGATGACTAATTTCTAACAGCTAATTTCTTTTGTCTTTGCCATGATTTTGGGGAATTTTACTAGTTGTTTTGCAATATACTAACATCAGCAAAATGCATTATAATTTGCAGACATTATAAAATGCAGATCTTTTGGACTGACTGCATCTCTGTTTAATGTCTATCTTCTTTTTTTATATTTATTTGTGTTGTCACTTGTCACTTTATATACACTGGAAGCTTCTGTAGCCAAAGCAAATTCCTTGTGTGTGTGAAGCACACTTGGCAATAAAACTGATTCTGATTCTGAAAGGCTTCATTAGGATAACTAGTCGAGTAATCGGTATTGTCATTGGGCAAGAGTGGTTTGTTTTGTTGCCAATCGGAAAAAAAATATATATACATTTTTTTGGGGGGATGCAAAATATATTACCCTTAAACATTACAACTTTTTTATTCCAGCCAAACTTCCCCAGACGATAAATATAACAGGGAATTGTGTGGAAAAACAATAGCCAGAGCTGTTATAAAAACAAAACGCTGTTGAATGTATTTTATTATTTTTTAAAGGGCAGGAGCTACCCTCTCCATGTTTTGATTGAGATTTTGTCAAACATCGAATGAAAATGCAAATTTCAAAGTTCTTCTTGGGACCTTTAAAAATTTGACAGTTTATTTATTTGTTTATTTATTTATTTTTTACAGCTTGTACCGTATTTTAATGGTAAAATACAAGCAATCACCACTACCCTTCTTTTTACCGTAAATAAATTAGACATTTTAGACGCGATCTTAAAAAATTGACTTAGTTTTTTGTGGTTTGTATACTGTATTTAATGGTGAAATAATGGCAACCACAGCTGACATTTATTTTTACTGTTGATTAGTTAGACATTTTAGACACATCTGAAAAATGTGACTTTTACGGTTTGTACCGTATTTTTATGGTAAAATACAGGCACCCACAGCTAAGCTTTTTTTTTTTTTTTTTACTGTAAGTAAAGTAAAAATTTGAGATGCGTCCTAAAAAATTGACATTTTATACATGGTTTGTACCGTATTTTAATGGTGACATAATGGCAACCACAGATCATTTTTTTTTATTATTGTAAATAAATTAGACATTTTAGACACGTCTGAAAAATATGAATTGTTGAAGGTTTGTACTGCCAACCACATCTGCCATTTTTTTATCCGTAAACAAATTAGATGTATTAGAGACATCCAAAAAATTGGACTTAAAAAAACTTAAAAATTATATCGTATTTTAATGGTGAAATAATGACAACCACAGCCGACATTTATTTTTAACTTTGATCAATAAGACATTTTAGACACGTCTGAAAAATGGGACATTTTATATGGTTTATACCATATTTTTACGGTAAAATACAGGCAATAACAGCTGCCCTTTTTTACTGTAAATAAACAAACATTTTTGACATGTCCTAAAAATTTGACATTTTTTGCGGTTTGTACCATATTTCAATGGTGAAACAATAACAACCACAGATCTTTTTTTATTATTATAAATTAATTAGACATTTTAAACACGTCTGAAAAACGTGAATTGTTAAAGGTTTGTACCGCCAGCCACAGCTACCATTTTTTTTATCTGTAAATAAATCAGAAATTTTAGGCATTTTTCTACTTTTTTAATGGTTTGTATTGTATTTTAATGGTAAAATAATGGCAACCACAGCTGCTGTTTATTTTTACCATTGATTAATTAGACAAGTTAGACACATCTAAAAAATTTGACTTTTTTTTTTTACGATTTTTATCATATTTTTACGGTAAAATACAGGCAACCACAACCTTTGTTTTAACTGTATGTAAAAATTTTAGATGTCCTAAAAATGTGACAATTTTTTTGCTGTTTGTACCGAATTTTTTACAGTAAACTAATGCCAACCACAGCTGCCGATTTTACCGTAAATTGGACATTTTAGACACGTCCAAAGAATGTGACTTATTTTTTTTATTTTTTTTACAGTTTGTACTGTATTTTAACAGTGAAACATTGGCTATCACAGCTGCTGCTTTTCTTTACTGTAAATAACTAGACATTTTAGATGCGTCCTAATAATGTGACTTTTTTTTTTTTTTACCATTTTTTTAATGGTAAAATACTGGCAACCACAGCTGACCTTTTATTTATTCATTTTTTTTTGTAACTGAGACATTTTAGACACATCCTAAAAAATGTATATTTTTTACCATTTGTACCATATTTTCACGGTAAAATACTGGCAACCACAGCTGATATTTTTTTAACCCTAAATAAATCAGACATTTAAGACACGTCCAAAAAATTAAATTTTTTAAAGGTTTGTACCGTATTTTAACAGTAAAATACTGGCAACCACAGCCGCCATTTTTATTTACTGTGAATAAACTAGATATTTTAGACATGTGAATGTGAATTTTTAAAGGTTTGTTATGTAAAATACTGGCAACCACAGTTGATATTTTTTAAACTATAAGTAAACCAGACGTTTTAGACACATAAGAAAAATGTGAATTTTTAAAGGTTTGTACTGTATTTTAACAGTAAAATACTAGCAACCTCAGCTAATATTTTTTTAACCATAAATAAACTAGACATTTTAGACACACCCTAAAATTTTTATATTTTTTACCATTTGTACTGTATTTTAACGGTAAAATACTGGCAACCACAGCTGATTTTTATTTTTTTTACCGTAAATAAATCAGAAATTTTAGACACGTCCTAAAAATGTGACTTTTTAAAAGTTTGTACCGTATTTTAACAGTAAAATACTGGCAATCATAGCTCCGCTTTTCTGTACTGTAAATAAACTAGACATTTTAGATGCGTCCTAAAAATGTGACATTTTTTACCATTTGTACTGTATTTTAACAGTTAAATACTGGCAACCACAGCTGCCCTTTTATTTACCGTAAATAAACTATTTTACGTAGGCACGTCCTAAAAATGTTACATTTTTTACCATTTGTACTGTATGCTAATGGTAAAATACTGGCTACCACAGCTAATTTTTTTACCATAAATTTTACAGATATATATATTTTTACAGTGGTACATAAAGCTCTGGAGTCCAGCATTGGTCTGCACTGACTCCTCTGCTGTCCATGGCAGTTTTGTGTTGACTCTGAGCTTATGGAGTGTGTGGGACTGTAATCTGCTAGAGTGGTTAAAGCAGGGGAACAGAAGCCGCTCTGCTGGGACTGTGATTGGACTGAATCATGTGGGCATCTCGCACATATGGAAACACTCAGAGTCCTCAGAAACTCAAGACAGAAGCCTTCATAAACACCAGCGAGCTGCTATTAGACATCAGATCGGCTTTCTGCTGTTGTCATGTTGCGTAGACAGAGGGATGTAATTAACAAAAGACCTAAGATGATTGTTGACTGCGTATCGCTTTCATAAATTCAATATGCATTTCAGAAAAAAAGAATTGGATTTAAAAGTAATTCTCTTGGATTTAGCGGAATATGATTGCTTTGACATGTCAAGTGTTTCTTACAGAACACAATGAGAATAAATGAGCAGCAAAGAGACTTTTGGGTTTTACTCATGGCGGAGGAAAACCATTGATCAAAGCTCTTATCTGGAGGAATTTCATAGCTCTTAGCGTATGTCGACAGTTGTGTTCTGCTTTTTGAGTTTTCTGTGCTTTTTCCAGTCTAATGTAAAGAAAACATCCAAAGATGCCCCCTTAATATTTTTTTCTGACTTTTTTTGTAAATTAAATATCCCCACAAATTCTCAAAAAAGATTCTCAAACTAAACATGTTTCTCTTCTGTGCTGAACATTAAAAAACTCAGTGGTGGAAAGAGTACAGGGAGTGCAGAATTATATTAGGCAAGTTGTATTTTTGAAGATTAATTTTAATATTGAACAACAACCATGTTCTCAATGAACCCAAAAAACTAATTAATATCAAAGCTGAATATTTTTGTAAGTAGTTTTTAGTTTGTTTTTAGTTTGAGCTATTTTAGGAGGATATCTGTGTGTGCAGGTGACTATTACTGTGCAGAATTATTAGGCAACTTAACAAAAAACAAATATATACCCATTTCAATGATTTATTTTCACCAGTGAAACCAATATAACATCTCAACATTCACTAATATACATTTCTGACATTCAAAAACAAAACAAAAACACATCAGTGACCAATATAGCCACCTTTCTTTGCAAGGACACTCAAAAGCCTGCCATCCAAGGATTCTGTCAGTGTTTTGATCTGTTCACCATCAACATTGCGTGCAGCAGCAACCACAGCCTCCCAGACACTGTTCAGAGAGGTGTACTGTTTTCCCTCCTTGTAAATCTCACATTTGATGATGGACCACAGGTTCTCTATGGGGTTCAGATCAGGTGAACAAGGAGGCCATGTCATTAGTTTTTCTTCTTTTAGACCCTTTCTTGCTAGCCACGCTGTGGAGTACTTGGACGCTATGATGGAGCATTGTCCTGGAAACGCTGTAAAAAGCTGATGCGTTTACATGTAATTTGTGTATGTGTGTAAACGTAACATTCTGTAGTGCATTTAGTTATTGCCCAGCAGGCACATGTTAATATTAGGTTAGATTAAGATTGTGATGTCAGGTGACCAAAATTCAATGTCTAGCCAGCGTCTAAGGACAACGTTATTTTGATATCCAATAATGACGTCAAATGACGTTGATATTTGGTTGATTTTATGTCGTGTTGGAAAGTGAACAAAATCTAATGTCGAGACAACATTTTAAACCAACGTCATATTGACGTCAAGTACAGACATTTATTCATCAAATTAGCATATATTTAATTAAACAATGGCTAATTTGCATATTTACGCAACATTTTAGTTAACTTGGTCATATAAATAAAATTAAGATATGGATTTATTTATTTTTCCACCTCTTCAGGTTTCTCAGTAACAGAAGTCACCATATGGACATACTTAAAGAGCAGTGAGAGATTTTTGCATTCATATAAGCTCAAATAACATAAGAAAACTTTTAAATATATTTATTTTATTGTTATTTTTATTATTATTATTATTATTATTATTATTTGTCATTGAATTTTATTGAACTTTATTTTTTATAAAATTGTTAAAGTTTGATTTACTTTTTAAAATTTATTTATTTATTTATTTATTTATTTATTTATTTATTTATTTATTTATTTATTTATTTATTTATTCATTTATTCATTCATTTATTCATTCATTTTCAATTTTTTTTATTTATTCATTTATTCATTCATTCATTCATTCATTCATTCATTCATTCATTCGTTTATTAATTTTGGTATCGTTTGTTAATTAAGGTATCTTTTGAATGACCTGTAGCTCCCTGTGTATAGTTGCTGTTAAAGAAAAGAAAGGAAAATACAAATCATATTTAAGATCTGTACATCTGTTTCTGTCAGAGGTATTACGTAGTTCCTAAAATAAAATAAAAAGATCTGAATGAAGACTCCCATTAAGTCCCTTTGAGTAGCAATAAAGTATTAAACACTGAGACTCTTCATGTTGTGTCGAATGTATGTGTGTGTTTCCTCCTGACCTCTGTGTTTGTTAGTGAAAATCCGGTACTCAAATCAAATGGTTTGTGACCCTAATGGTCTGTGAGTGGCCGGTTCAGCAGGTGCTTTTGGGATCTGTGGCTTAGGATGTGGCTTTTTCCAATGCGATTGTTCTGAACAACAGAAACAGGTGGCCTTTGGCGCAGGAAGCTGGTTTTTGTGTCATCAATAACACAGCGAGTCGCTTTGTCTCCTTCGTTTTTGTTGCCAGTCTTTTACCATGTCATTGTCGCAGCCGTTCACATTTATTATCAGGGGCGTGCTTTAATGATTGTCGCTGCTGTGTGATTATTTCTGATGGTTTAATGGAGTACTGGACAGTGGTGAGCTTTTGTGTGTCTGGTTAATAAGTAATCAATTGATAAGCCCCAGTGTTGGAAGTACGTTACTGTGATTTTACTATGGTTATGAGGGTTTTGTTAGACTGCAATAATCTTTAACTGGGATTAAAATCACGTGTCGTTTGCTGCTTTAAATGTTGTATTAATCATGACAACATCAATATGATTTAATAAAGCGATGTTTAATAGTCATGTCACTGTCTCATCACCAACGTTAAATTAGGGAGGAAAAATGAAAAGCAATCAAAAACCATGCATCAATGGTAATGTTGTTTCACATGTCCAAGACTGTGATAAAAGGTTAAAATATCTAGTCCACAATTACTTTTTGTATTGAAAATACGCCATTTCTTTAAATCTGTGACACCCCTTTGATTGTAAAACCCTTTTTTTTTTGGACATATAGCTGATAAATATGATAAATATCTAATTAATATTTTATTGGTGGCTGTCAAAAAGAGCATTACCAAAAAATGGTTGTCACATGAAAGTCCTACCTTAAATGCGTGGATGGAAATTACAATGGAAATCTACAAAATGGAACAAATGACTGCATTCGTAAATCAGAAAATAGAACAATTTATTTCATTCAAAAATGGATTAACTATGCAATATCTCATAGACCTGAACTTTTCTGTTAACTTAAAATCGGAAGGATCACTCCCTTTGTGGACATAGTTTTGTTGCTGATGTGTACGTTTATCTTATCTTATCTTATTTTATTTGTTTATTTATTTAATTTTACTTAATTGTCCCCCGCCCTTTCTTTAATTTTATTTATTTAAATTATTATTTTTGTTATTATTGTTTATTTACTTTTATTTTCCATTATGTACAACATTAGTGTACATGTGCACAAAAGAAAAGCATATACTGCTGACAGAAAAAGTGGATGTGTAGAATTTGTGCTAATATTTGTAAGTGTATTCAGATATGGGACCTTTGACATACCTGATGTAAGTGTAAAACCTTTTTAAGAAAAAAAAAAAAAAATATATATATATATATATATATATATATATATATATATATATATATAAATATTAGGGCTGTCAATTGATTAAAAAAATTAACTAATTAATCACACTTTTGTCTGTGATTATTCATGATTAATCACGAAAAGCCGTATTTATTACAGAAATAAAAACACAGGCATGTAAGTGCCATTTAAATTTTAAAACAATCAATGCCAATAACAAACAAACATTATTTCCATGTTGGATTCTAAGTGAACTACAAAAAACTCCAAAATACAGGCATTGCAAATATGGAAATTGGAAAATTATAATAACAAAGTATTGAATACAAACAATTGTTTTCATTGTAAAGTTGTTTTGCAAGTTGAGAACATTAATTATAAAGTAGAAACAATTTTGCTCAGTCCTCCTTAATATTTTGGTAGTTGCTAAGACAGTCCAGTCTGTTGACATGTGACCTAAGAGTGAGAAAAGTCTCTCACTCTCACAAGCAGAATCACCGAATCTGCATGTGAATTTCAGTGCTTAAATTCTGTGTACCACTGGTGCTGTGACAAGGACGCAAGAAGCACCAAGGGGTACATCAAAGTCACGCACTAAAGACTATAGGCTAGACTTCTTACATGGACTTTGCTCACGCCATCTCTAAATATTAAATTCTAAACTGCTTTGAGCGACTGTCTGCGATGTTAGGCGTTTAATCTGTTGTTAGGATATCCACACATACACAAACACTCTCTCTCTTACACACACACATACACAAACACTCTCTCTCTTACACACACACACACACACACACACACACAGACAACGCGGGCAGTACAGCGAGCTCACCCGATATAAGCGACTTCCTTCAGAGTCATCAACGCGCACGGTCGCGTTCATCAAATTTGCTCTAGGCGAACGGTGATCACGCCGCCCTCAACCCGAAAGTGAAAAAGAAAGTGACCGGTTCGCGGATAAACGTGTGGACCGGGAGGGAGAGAGTAGGTGTCGCGGATTAAGCTGGATTTATGCTTTCACCTGGTGCCGCATCGCGCGCCTCTGCTGAATGCACGCGCACCTCGAGGCTTTTATACTTGCCGAGGGAGGGGGTAGGTGTCGCGGGGGGTTCGCTCACTATTCTGCCGCCCTTCTCGGCCGCCTCTGTGGACGCACCGGCCCTGAAAACACGTCGGCCAGAACAGGAAATAAGAAAAACTACCACTGCATTAAATGCGTTAATTTTTTTAACGCGATTAA
>CAIGQQ010004828.1:958332-981307 GCA_903798035.1 Danio albolineatus | reverse complement strand
ATTTAATTTAATTTAATTTAATTTAATTTAATTTAATTTAATTTAATGTTATTTTTTATTATTTATTTATTTGTTTATTATTATTTTAAAGCTTCTCTGTGTTCTTGCCTCACTATATACTGAAATCCTTTTATGAAACAGAACTGCAGCAAATTTTATTTGTTTGAAACATCTGTATACTTTCTATTTTGTCTTCTTAGTGCCCTGGTCTGAGGTCAATTTCTTGTGAATTATTTTATTTTATTTTATTTTATTTTATTTATAGCTTCTCTGTGTTGTCTCACTATAGTTTTATTTTACTGATTTTCAATGTAAATTATATTATAATTATATTCTAGCCAGTTTAATTTTTTTCTTTCTTTGATTTTTGTGTATTTACACAACACAAGCTTGGAGAAAAGCATCTTTTTAGGTCACAAATATCAAGAACAGTGTCCTTGCAAAATCCTGGAAGTACAGATTACTTAAGCCTGCACATATTATTTCAACAGTAATGATTCAGAAAACACTCAATTGTCTGAAAGTGTCATCTAGAGTCCCTTAGCATGTCGTTTGGGGCCAAAAATATGTGACTTTCTTTCGTTTACATTAATTTTACACACTTAAATGTCCTATATACATTTAAATGTTATATTTCATTTCTATTTTCTGCCTGCTATTTTTAAGTTCCTCCTAATCAATCATTGTGCAGAATCTGTCTGAATATGCATACGAGAGGATTCAAAGGAAATATTTGCATAGAGCTGCTTCGCTTTTGGCAACAAAAGATTTGAGAGCCTGTTATTATCAGGACGCTTTTTTTTTAAAGGGCCTTTGGCTCTGCAATTTGCACCACATTTTATTGTGAAAGATCAATGAGTCGGCTTAACGTAGCGGCGCTTTCTGAGGCCCCTCATCTGTTCCCCGTCCCGCTGAAGAAAACAGCTGTGCACAGGCTGAATAGGAAGCGTCCCACCACCGGATGCTCAGGTTCTTGTTCGCTTTATGCGTTTGTGTTGACTGTTGACTGCTTTCTGACTCGGGCAGATTTATAGATGCACATGTTTCTCATCAGATATGAGTCTGTGAGCAACAAACTGTATGAAATGAAAGGGACAGTTCACACAAAAGTCAAAGTTTGATGGGAGATGACTCACGCTCAGGCCATTCCAGATGAATGAATTCTTTTATATGCGTGAACATTACTGATTTTTAGCTGAATCTGGGGTTCTTGATTGTTCATAAAATGCAATTCAGTGACTATCAGCACTTTTAGAGTAAAAAAAAAACACATTCAGGCTAAACTAAACAAACATTCGTGGCTTTTGATGATACATTGAAGTCTTATGAAGTAAATCAATCAGGCTGTAAAAGAAAATTATTAGTAACTTGTTATTAGTAACTCGATTGCCTATTATTATTATTTTTCACACAGTCTGGTTGTTGTTTCTTAAACATGTAAACTGTAAAATAAATATTCCTGTGTTGAATTCTTTAGTTGAATAAAATTAACTTTTCTAGTCATCTCAACCTACAGTACATAAGTCAAACTGACTAAAAATATTGGGTTAAATTCAATTCATCTTTATTTGTAAAGCGCTTTTACAGTGTAGATTGTGTCAAAGCAGCTTCACATAGAGGATTATAGTAAATTGAAACAGTGTCAGTCCAGCTTTCAGAGTTGAAGTTCATTTTAGTTCAGTTCAGTTTGGTTTAATATTCACTGTTGAGAGTTCAAACACTGAAGATTAATCCATCGATGTGCATCAAAGTTCCGAACCATGGAAGCCAGAGGCGACAGCGGCGAGGAAAAAACTTCACCAATTGGTGAAAGTGAAGGATTAAAAAACCTCGAGAGAAACCAGGCTCAGTGGGGCACGACCATTTCTCCTTTGGCCAGACGTCTTGTGCAGAGCTGCAGTCTAGGTGTCAGAGACTGGAGAACGCTGGATGTTCATCGTGGAGAATCCGCAGGTGGGAGTGGTCACCAGCTGGTGTACAGGCTGGCCCTTCAGGATCAATGCGAGGACTCGTCTGTCAGGGGTCTTACAGGGATCGGTCACATGCTCTCCAGTCCTCCATGACTACCACAGCAGCTGCTCAGGATACGGCCTGGTCCAGGATTATGGAAAACTCGGGAATAATAAAAAACAGACTAAGATAAGCGCAGATGCCATTCAAATTATAATGTCTTTTGGGAAGTGTTCCCGGCTCCGGTTGCCCTAAATGATGCAGACTAACAATCCTTTAGAGGATTTGGATTCCAACAGAATTTGTGTTTTATGTGTACGCTAGTGCAAAGAAATGTATCTTTAATCTAGTTTTAAACTGACAGAGTGTGTCTGCTTCTCGAACTGTGCTAGGAAGGCTGTTCCAGAGTTTAGGTGTCAGATATGAGAAAGATCTACCGCCTTCAGTTGATTTTGATATTCTAGGAATAATCAATGGTCCAGAAATAATTGAGTGTAGAGGATGTAATGGGCGTTAATACACCAGGAGCTCCCTTAAATACTGGGGAGCTAAACCGTTCAGGGCTTTCTAGGTAAAATTGATACGATATTTAATAGGGAGCCAATGCAATGATGAAAGAACTGGAGGAATATGATCATGTTTCTTTGTTCTAGAAAGCACTCTGGCAGCTAAAGGTTAAGGCTATTGTTAAACTTGCAGTAGGTGATCTACCTAAAGGTTAACTGGTTAGCATAATATATTTCAAATACAATCCCTCCCCTGACGTCCAAAGCCATACCTCCTGAAATCACGAACACGCGCACAATAAAGAAGACAGACACCCACTAGATCATGTCATTCGCCAGTTAGAAAACTTCAAAGTACTTTATGATACTACAATTCTGAACAAAAAACTGTATTATAGACTACTATAAATATTTGGTTTCTTTCATGATCGTTTTGCTTTAATAGACCTCAATGTATCATCAGAAGCCGCAGGTCTTAGTATCGGCTTAGTTTACGTACATTATCAATCTGATTAATGAGAGTAGAGTTGGCAAGAGTAGAGTACAGTAGGGTAGGGAAGAGCAGAGTAGGGTAGAGTACAGTAAATTACGATAGGGTAGAGTATGGTAAAGTAGGGTAGAGTACAGTAGGGTAGAGGACGGTAGGATAGGGTACAGTATGGTACCGTAGAGTACAGTAGGGTAGGGTAGGGTAGAGTAAGGCAGGATAAAGTAGGCTAGAGTATGGTACCGTAGAGTACAGTAGTGTAATGTAGGGTAGAGTACGGTAGGGTAGGGTAAAGTATGGTACCGTAGAGTACAGTAGTGTTGGGTAGGGTAGGGTAGGGTAGGATAGGGTAGGGTAGAGTATGGTACAGTAGTGTCACGTAGAGTGTGGTAGAGTAGGATAGGGTAGGGTAGAGTATGGTAACATAGAGTACAGTAGGGTAGGGTAGAGGACGGTAGGTTAAGGTAGGGTAGAGTATAGTACCATAGAGTACAGTATTGTAGGGTAGGGTAGAGTATGGTACCATAGAGTGCAGTAGAGTATGGTAGGGTAGGATAGAGTATGCTACTGTAGAGTACAGTAGGGTAGGGTAGAATGTGGAAGGGTAGAGTATGGTATGGTAGGGTAGGGTAGTGTATGGTACTGTAGAAAATGGTAGGATAAGGGGGGGGGGGGGGGGGGGGATATGAGGGGAAAGGGGGGGGGGGGGGGGGGGGGGGGGGTAGAGTATATTAGAGTAAAGTAGGGTAGGATAAAGTAGGGTAGAGTATGGTACCATAGAGTGCAATAGGATAGGGATGAGTACAGTAGGGTAGGGTACAGTAGAGTATGGTAGAGTAGCTGATGCTGCAATAGACGAATAAGCAATTTTTACTGTTTTTGTCCTTAGTTTGGTATTTTCTTTTGGGGACTCTTACAGCAGATTATTCTGTTACCACAGCACCATAGGGGCACTGTAACTTATTTAACTTATTAAAGCCAGCCAATGAAATAAAATCATTGAGCCCGTCATATAAACTACATTGAGGACATTGATAGAGCATGACTTGCATGTAAAGCTGACTGTATGTAAATAACAGCACATTATAGTTTGATGTCTGAGATTGGCGTCTGTCAGTCTTTATTGGAAATCTCTGTTCATGTCCACCTATAATCACCTTGTAATATCCTGGAAGTGTCTGATCCTCTGGTGTTTTTCTTCAGTTGGCAGTCTCACAATGACACAGTCGCTTTGGTATCACAGCAGTATTTCAGTGTGTATTTTCGCAGAGCTATAAATAAGCGTCTCGTCTCAGCAGCGAGCACTAAACAGGGCATGATGGCGATAACCTTTCATTAATTTGGGGTTTCCTTTATTATTGTTAGCAGAGGCCAGGTGTAGCGCCGCTCGGACTGTAATTGCGAGCGAGCTACTTAAACGAAGACCACAGCGGTAATAAACCAAATTGCACAATAAATCTTTCCCAGATGGCCTGCAAAACATTTCACACCGCTCTGTCAGAGAGCGTGTGTGTGTGTGTGTGGTGTGTGTGACAGAAGACATGGATGAAGTTACATTTTTACACCTCACACACTCTCTCGGGTGTCTGTCACTTAGCGCCTCGTGATTTACGATGTCTCGGCTCAGTTTGACGCCAGAAAGAGTTAAAAACGACATCATTTAATGCTTTGTGTGTAAACGCATTTAATCCTTCTATACTCCTGTATGAGGCTCTAGCAGAATCAAAGTGTTGGATGCCAAGAGGATGCATGAGCTGATTATGTGTGTCCCTTTACTGCACTGAAGGTTGCTTTAGATAAAGATCTGCTAATAATGTTAAAGGGCACCTATTTTTAAAAATCTACTTTTTAAGCTGTTTGCACAGACATATGTGTAGGTATAGTGTATAGACCGTCATATTGGGGTGATATAAACACAGCCAGTCCTTTTTTTTCAATTTAACAGCATAAAAACGCTGGACCAATTGAAGCGGTTTTGAGACCGACCGCAACTTTACGTAGGACTGCGGTCCCCCCGCCCACCGAATTGATTGACAGCTGCGTATTAACATGTCTCCGTAGTAACGCGTATAATCATATCAACAGGACGTGCGCAAAGCAACCGGGAATAAAAGATCTGTTCAGTTCTCTAGGATCATCAATCATCATCAGATGTGATCAAGAGTGAGTTTCACAAGTTTAACACGTGTTTAACACAGTTAATGAATTACAGCGATTCACTTCAGCTTTACTTCATCACCACAGCCGCGTGTCAGCAAAAAAGACGCTTCAATCTCGGTTTGTTGACATTAAATCAGGTTTATTTTGTACATTAACATAACAGATATCCATACAGCAGTGGATATTAACCAGTATCCTTTCACATTTGCTTGCAAAAGCAGTGCAAAGCTCAACGCGTGCGCTGTCTGTCTTACTGTCTGTGTGCGTGCGTGAACGAACTTTGTAACTACATTGTGTGTGACTCGTCGTTGCAACTCCTCAATAAACACATCAAACAGTCATTGGTAAAGTTCTTACTGTTGTATTTCTTACAAACGTAGTGAGATCTGCTTCCTTTACATCTGTTCCTGTTGCGTCTGTCTGTCTGACACAGCCGAGGGAGGAGATTGAGGCATGCTGATAGGAACGGTGGGCGGGGAGGACTATCCTTAAAGGCCCAGTACCAAAAACAGCAAAAAGCTGTTTAGAGCTACAATATAAAGATTTGAGACAACTATAATTAATAATCTGATGGGTATTTTGAGCTAAAACTTCACAGACAAATTCTGCTGACACAAAAGACTTATATTAAATATAAAAAAGGGTCAAATATGTGCCCTTTAATGGTGCAGAATTAGGTTCAGTTAGATTCATGTTTTAATGCATGAACTAATGCATAAATCCTCATGATCTGTGCATTGCGTTGTATGTGGAAAGAGATGGTTTGTTCACTTAATCAGTGCTAGATTTTGTCGATTTGTTCTAGTAGTTATGAAAATATACATAAAAATAGGAAAAAATGTATTGTTATATTCAGCATATACGGTAATCATTAATTTAATTTGTTATCAAGAGTATAGAAAAGCTCAAAGCTGAATCAAAATGTATTTATTTTTGTTTTATTATTATTATTATTATCATTCATTTTCTTTTCGGCCTAGTCCCTTTTTTAATCTGGGGTTGCCACAACGGAATGAACCGTCAACTTATCCAGCATATGTTTTACGCAGCTTTATGACACTGTGGTCATAAAGAGAAGGACATGGTCAGCAACAGTACTTGGGTAGGCTGTGGTGATGACACGATGCTCAATTGGTACTAATGCACCCAAAGTGTGCCAAGAAAATATCCCCCACAGCATTACACCACCACCACCTGAACAGTTTATACAAGGCAGCATGAGTCCATGCTTTCATGTTGATTCCAAATTCTGACCCTGAGTGGCACCCGGTGTGGTCTTCTGCTGCTGTAGCCCATCTGCCTCAAGGTTAGATGTGTTGTGTATTCAGAGGTGCTCCTTTGCATACTTCAGTTGTAACGAGTGGTTATTTGAGTTACTGTTGCCCTTCTATCAGCTGGAACCAGTCTGGCCATTCTCCTCTGACCTCTGACATCAGCAAGGCATTTTTCGCCCACAGAACTGCCGCTCACTGGATATTTTCTCTTTTTCCATTCTCTGTAAGCCCTAGAGATGGTTGTGCGTGAAAATCCCAGTAGATCAGCAGTTTCTGAAATACTCAGACCAGCCCGTCTGGCACCAACAACCATGCCACGTTCACCTAAATCACCTTTCTTCCCCATTCTGATGCTCGGTTTGAACTGCAGCAGACCGTCTTGACTTAAATGCATTGAGTCGCTGCCATGGGATTGGCTGATTAGAAATTTGCATTACTTGCAGTTTGACAGGTGTACCTAATAAAGCGGCCGGTGAGTGTATATGTGCAATATATAACTTTAATAACTTATATTATTTACAAATTGTTTATATGTAATTTTTGTTTTAAAACATTTTAAATTTCCGACCAAACTAAAATTAAAGACTTTCTCGAGAAGAAAAATACAGTAGGAAATATTAAATTAAATTCAATTCACCTTTATTTGTATAGCGCTTTTACAATGTAGATTGTGTCAAAGCAGCTTCTCATAGAAGATTATAGTACATTAAGACAGTGTCAGTCCAGTTTTCAGTGTTGGAGTTTAGTTCAGTTCAGTTTGGTTTAATATTCACTGCTGAGTGTCCAAACACTGAAGAGCAAACCCATCGATGCGCAGCTCTACAAGTCCCGAACCATGCGAGCCAGTGGCGTCAAATAACGTGAACAATTTCATTATTTGTTAAACAGCACGTGGGAAAAATTTGGAAAAGATTTCAACTTTCACAGCAGGGTAATTATTTTAGTCGTCCGCTGTATATTTCCTTTATTTTGATGTAAGAAATGTAAAACCCTCCAAACAGCATTTGCTTTGCGCTGTGCACTCCTGCTGACGGGAAGTTCAAAGCATCAGAATGAAGTTTGATAAACACATTTGGAGCTTGATATCTGATCTGGAAACAGCGTGTTTGAGGAAAGCTTGAGTGTGCAGTGTTTGCTGTGGCTGGTTGTTGAGTGTGTGACTGTGACTCAGCAGAATACATACTGAGTCACTGTCTGCTTATGTCACGACAGAAGGGCTTTGACTCTGAGGTATCAGGAATAATGACTGACTGTGAGTCTGGGTTTAGTGGAGCATCTTCTATTGTCTGCTATACAGGCATGTTTATGGGATCCTTACAGTGACCTCTAGTGCTCGACACTATACTGTATGTGAGATACTGCTGTTTCACCTCTAGAACAGCATGTGTCATTCGTGATCTCCAGCATTTTAACATGACAGATAGGATTGTGTTGTAATTTAAGGATGTATCTCTATGATTGACTCAATGCAGTCACAGGAATTTCAAATATACTACATCTAGACCTGTTTCGGTAAACCGTAAAAAGTGCTGACTTGCAACTGTTAGCTTAAAGTGTGAATTTATTCATTTGGTTTTTGATGTGTCATGCACTTACTATAGTAATTACAATCGCTATTATTATCACAATTGTGTTTATGCATAATTACATGCAACTAATCCTAAACCTAACCCTCAATTTAACTCTAACCATACAATCATTTCATATATTTCGTCTAAGTTTACTACGTTGTTGACACCGTAACTAGGACGGTTTAAATCAACGGTTAAAAAAAAAAACGTTTGAATGGAATAGGTTTATGATAATATTTTTTAGTAAATAAAACAATTTTAGGTTACTATTTTATTCAGTGTTAGATTAATATAATTAGGGAAATATTTTGTACTTGGCATCTATATATACACTGTAAAAAAAAAAGTTGAACCAACCAACCAACCTATCACACACACATTTTTGAGTAAACTCAACAAACAGGGTCTGAAGACTACATAACTCAAAATATTTTGTTAAAGCCAACAAAAGTTTTCATGTTTATCTAACAAATAACAGAACAAAATATTTTATGTTTGCTGAACGCAAGTAGGAAAGAACGAAACATAATGCATTTACTAATAATGTTTAGGATTCTAATTAAATACGCAAGGCTCAAATAAAAAGCGAAAGCTTTTTTTTAAATTATTGCTTCCAAAACACAATAAAAATTCAGTAAACATTCAACAAAGGTTTGACATAATCCGCCTTCAGCATTATGCATGTTTGGACACAGCTATTACCGTGTAATTTTATAACATTTTCTCAACATAAAATGACAGTTATTAGGGTTTAAAAACACACACATAAACAACAAAAGGCAGGTCAACAAAGTACATAAATCCAGAACAGACACAAAAGTTCAAACCATATAAAAACCATTTTGCATTTTTTGATAGATCAAAACAGAATCCAATTATATTGCTTACTAGAACTCAAAGTTTAGTAGAGTTTAGTAAGCTTAACAACCAGATATAGGACTAATCATAGGACCAACCATAGGACCAAGCAAGCAACCAAAGACCAACCAACCATAGGACCTACCATCAGACCAACCAACCAACCATAGGACCAACCAACCACAGGACCAATGAACCAACCCAAACCAACCAAAAGACCAACCAACCATAGGACCAACAAACCAACCAATCAACCATAAGACCAATTATAGGATCAGGCAACCAACTAACTAACCGTAGAAAAAAACATAGAACCAACCATCGGACCAGCCATAGGACCAACCACGCAAGCAAGCAACCCACCAACCAACCAACCCACCAACCAACCCACCAACCAACCCACCAACCAACCCACCAACCAACCAACCAACCAACCCACCAACCAACCAACCCACCAACCAACCCACCAACCAACCCACCAACCAACCCACCAACCAACCAACCAACCAACCAACCAACCAACCAACCAACCAACCAAACTATTATGTTTAGAAATGTGCTGGAAAAAAATATATATATATATGATATAAATGTAATATATTTAATTCATTCATTCATTCATTTTCTTTTCGGCTTAGTCCCTTTATTAATCCGGGGTCGCCACAGCGGAATCAACCGCCAACTTATCCGGCATTTGTTTTACGCAGCGGATGCCCTTCCAGCCACAACCCATCTCTGGGAAACACATTCATACATTCTCATTCACACACATACACTATGGACAATTTAGCTTACCCAATTCACCTGTACCGCATGTCTTTGGACTGTGGGGCAAACCGGAGCACCTGGAGGAAACCCACGCAACCACGGGGAGAACATGCAAACTCCACACAGAAATGCCAACTGGCCCAACCGGGACCTGCCCCAACCGGGGATCGAACCAGCGACCTTCTTGCTGTGAGGCGAACGTGCTACTCACGCGCCACCGTGGCGCCCAATATATTTAATATTTACAATAAATAAATTAAACAATCAAATAAACAAATAAATAAATAAAACTAGCTTAAAAAAGTAATTTAGAGGGCAAAAAAGCCAGAATTCTGAGAAGGCCTTAAGAATAAAATAAAAGTAATTTTAAAGAAACAAAAAATGCAGAACTGCACAAACATACTTTTTCCAAACTGTTCAGAGCTTATATCTTCAAATTCCGACTTTTCTCTCTAGAGAATTTAGCTTACCCAATTCACCTGTACCGCATATCTTTGGACTGTGGGGGAAACCGGAGCACCCGGAGGAAACCCACGCAACCACGGGGAGAACATGCACACATCACACAGAAACGCCAACTGACCCAGCCGTGGCTCGAACCAGCGACCTTCTTGCTGTGAGGCGACAGCACTACCTACTGCGCCACCATGTCGCCTTATCTGCTTTATTTACAACATATAATTAAACGTGTAATTTTGGTTGGCTTTATTGTAATTCAGCATTAAAACCAAACAAAGACAGGTTACGTTAAATTAGAAATGATGATCTCTTTTAAAGGCATTCGCCCCTGCCCTCTCCATCATTCTCACTCTCTTCTCAGATGGGATGGTAGGCCAAATCAAGGGTTGCAGTGGGCCAACTTTGGCCCGCGGGCGCTAGTTTGGGCATCTCTACTCTAGAGTATTGTATTTCCAATCCATGTCAAGCTACAAATAAAGATGTGCTTCAGCTGAACTGTAAAATCATTTTTAAAGTAGTTTAGTTCTTCCACTAAAACAATCGTTCTTTTATCGAGTCACCTTGTCGTCTACAGCACAACGCCCTTGTCTGAACTCTTACATCTTAAGTTAATGCTGTATAGTTGCCGCTGTGTAATCTGCGTGGGAAGCTGTTAATCCAGCATCAGTCCTCCTCAGTGTGTTTCTGGAGCTCCAGGTGCAGATGTTGGCAGACTCTGCTTTCCTTTGGACTTTCTCTTATTCCAGTCTTTCTATCAGTCTCGGGGGTCTTGTGTTTTTTGCAGAGACAGCGGTTCTGCTCTATACGACTCTTTCAGTTCGGACCACCGCTGTAAATGAAAATTGCCCACATCTCGCTTTCTAATGAAGGCATTTATGAGGCCAGTGTACAAATCAATTTAATGACCAGTAGCCCAGCTGGTGAAGTCAAGTTCAGCACTTTTATTTTGCGCTCGCAGAAGACGGAAACATTTTTCACCTGATGTCCCTTTAGGTACTTGAGTAATGTTTTTTTTTTTGGTCATTCATGTGGGTAACACCTCATTTCAGACCGTTTCACCATATCAGTCTGAATACTTGTCTAGGATATATTTAAATCCTCTGTGTGAAAATTAAAAAGAAATGTTGTGAGTTATGTAACGAGCCCCTTTTTTCATTTAACACTGACTCATTAGATTCTATTTACTGTAAGTTTTTTTAATTCTTTAATCACAAGTTCAATTATTATTATTAAACAATTAATGAGTAGGGCCAGATGGAATCTGTGGACATTTTTTGCTATTTCTGCTGAGAATTTTGTTTAAAATCTGCGAATTCACGTGGAATGATATTAGGAGTATCATAATATATAAAATAAAAAATAAATAACCTTTATTTAATATTTAAAGTGCAAATTCATTTAGATCCACTTTTTTTGGTAAACGAAGCAAGTCTCTCATATAATATACAGTTGAACTCTGAATTAGTAAACCTTTGATTTTTTTTTTCTTTCTTTCCTTGTTTAAGTATTTCAGAGCAGGTTTAATGGAGCATGGAAATTTTCACAGTATGTCTGATAATATATTTCTTCTGGAGAAAGTCTTATTTGTTTTATTTCAGCTAGAATAAAAGTGGTTTTTAATTTTGAAAAAACGTTGTAAGGTCAAGATTATTAGCCCCTTTAAGCTAATTTTTTTTTCAATAGTCTACAGAACAAACCATCATTATACAATACCTGCCTAGTTACCCTTACCTGCCTAGTTAACCTAATTAACCTGGTTAAGCCTTTAAATGTCACTTTAAGCTTTATAGAAGTGTCCTGAAAAATATCTAGTCAAATATTATTTACTGTCATCATGGCAAAGATAAAATAAATCAGTAATTAGGGATGAGTTTTTGAAACTATTATGTTTAGAAATGTGTTGAAAAAATCTTCCCTCTGTTAAACAGAAATTAGGGAAAAAATAAACAGGAGGGCTAATAATTTAAGGGGGCTAATAATTCAGACTTCAACTGTATCTACGAAAAAAAAAACGATATTTTATATTTTTATATAATATATTATATACTAATATATTACTAATATATTATACTTTACAAACTGTATTGCAAATAAGTCCTACTGTATGAACATTTTCATATTAGTCAATGATTATACTGAAATAATTAAAAAAATTGAATAAATATAAATGTACACACATTTAACCAAGTAAATAAACGGAATCAATGATGGGCTAAAAATCTGCGGAATTCTGTGCATGTAGACGCTGTGTGGCCCTTCTAATGAGTAATTGTTATTATTAGGCGTAGTAGTAATTGCACATTGTTACCTAGAATCAACTTTTTAACATTACTTTTTTATTGTAAGTATGAAACTATCACATATTTTATGTAATATTTTAATGTTACAATTTTTGTTTGTCAATTATAAGATTTTTTTGTTCCAAAAATCTGTTTGTGATCATATATATTTGATGTTTTGCTGAAGAATTTTTTATGATTACAGCAAAAAAAAAAGATTCTCATTGCATTAAAGGATTTAATTTTTAAAGTAAATCATGTTTTACTAACTTTTTTTTTTGTCACTTGAAATGTGTGTGAGGTATTATTTATTAGATGTTTTACTTAGGAATTTTTAGAAATGGTCTTTTTAATTACTGCAATAAAAGCTTGATTCTCATTACATTAAATTATTTATTTTTTAAACTAAATCAACTTATTATTGTAAATTAAACTGTAATCAACAAATCATTTTTTTTGTCAATTAGAATATTTTTTTGCAGAAATAAGTGGCAATATTTATTAGATGGTTTACTTAAGAATTATTTAAAAATGTGTGTTTATTTAATTATTGCAAAAATATTCTTGTTGGATTGAATTAATGTTTAAACAAAATCAACAAATAAAAATAAATAAACAATATTAACAATTAACACTTTAATCAACAAATTTTACAGTATATATATATATAGTAAAATTTGTATGTGTGTGTGTATATATGAATCTTTTTATTTCATTGCAGAAATGTGTTTGTGGTAATATTTATAATATATTCTTAATATTAATGGTTTAGTTTGATAATTGTTCATCGTATTTTATAATTATAATTTTTTATTTATATTAATTGCATTCTAAATCATCAAATTGAAATAAATAAAACTTTAATCGACATTCAAAACTTTAATCAACAGTCAACAAACATTTTTGTCAGTGATAAGATTTATTTATTCATTTTTCTAGAAATCTGTTTGTGGTAATATCCATTTGATGTTTTATTTAAGAATTTTTAGAATTAAATCACTGCAAAAAAAGATTGATTATAATTGCATTAAATTATTTTTAATTCATTCATTTAATTTATTCTATAATTTATTATTTTTCAAAACAAATCAACATTAATAAAAACTTTAATCAACATTTTTAAAAAATATATTCTTAATATTAATGAATCGGTGTGATAATTATTCATAATTTCTTTATATATACATTTTTAATTCATGTATAATAATTGACATATTTTAATTTATAAATATATTCAAATACACTTATTTATAAGTCATATATTCAAATAAACATGTTTTTGTGAGAGCTGCCAGTCAGCATGTTCTGTTTTTTAGAAGTAAATAATTTTTACTTTAAAACCTGCATTTCCATCAACATTACACTCCATTTAGTCAAACTTGACTGAAGTTATTATTTCATTTTAGATCCGTGTGTTCTGCCAGAAAACCCTCAGCAAGCTAAACTACCCAAAGCTGTTTTCATACCTCTGTTTACCCGGTTACCTTTTTTATTACATTTTGTTGACACTGTTTGCTTTGCGGACTCTGCCGTCTGCCTTCATGATGGGTGGTCTGTATTAATAAAGACCCCGATATATTTAAACCGAGCGCTTCAATTTTAGCCGTTCCAGTCGGTTTTTAATGTAAGAGACGTCCATTCATCCAGACTGCAGCTCGTCCCGCAGCGCCGGCCGGATGTTTGGCCTGTAAATGTGCTGGGATATGGAAGTACGGCTGCCGCCTCCAGTCCAGGTGCTCCGCTTGACAGATGTCAGAAACCTCCGGGTGCCCGAATCAATTAGCTTCTGCTGGGCCTGCGCACGGGAGGACAAATTGGCAAAGTGTTTTGTTTAAATAAATGGCCCTGGTCTCGTTTTTTTTTTTTTTTTCCAGGCTCAGAAGGAATGTGTGGTCTCATCGTTCTTCGAAATAAGTTGTTGCAGCATTGTGTGTTGACATCCAGTTTACTTATTCACGCCGAAGCTGAAGAGTAAACGGAGAGTAAACGGCTGTTGGAGATGGTGTGATGTGGTGTTATTTATCCATACATCGACATTTACTCGTTTAGCAGATGCTTTAATCCACAGCAACTTACGAGTGAGGGTAAAAGAAGCACTTGAAATCATCAGAGTGGCAGTATGTTAATGCTATAAAAGTCTTATTTAATTGTTTTCTTAGCGTACAGAGAGGTAAGAGTGTGTCATCTATAGTAGTGTTGTCAAGCCCACTATGAATTGCTGTGTTTTTTTTTTCAGATATATAGTTTAACATAATATATGTTGATAAGAATAAACGAAGAAAAGAGAGTGTGTCCTACTAGTGGTTTATCAAACCCACTCACCTGTGTGGAGCACACTCAGAATTGCTCAGTGTTTTCCCCAGAAATATAGAGTGTTTATAAGTGTCTGGTGCATACAGAGAGGAGAGAGTGTGTCCTACAGGTAATTTATCAAACCCACTCACATGTGTGGAGCACACTCAGAATTGTTCAGTATTTTTCCAGAAGCATAGAGTGTTTATAAGTGTCTGGCGCATACAGAGAGGAGAGAGTGTGTCCTACAGGTGGTTTATCAAACCCACTCGCCTGTGTGGTGCACACTCAGAATTGCTCCGTGTTTTTCCAGAAATTTAGTGTGTTGATAAGTGTCTGGTGCATATGTAGAGGAGAGAGTGTGTCCTACAGGTGGTTTATCAAACCCACTCACCTGTGTGGAGCACACTCAGAATTGCTTAATGTTTTTCCAAAAATGTAGAGTGTTTATAAGTGTCGGCTGCCTACAGAGGGGAGAGAGTGTGTCCTACAGGTGGTTTATCATACTCACCTGTCTGGAGCACACTCAGAATCGCTCGTGTTTTTCCAGAAATACAGAGTGTTGATAAGAAAGTGTCTGGTGCATATGTAGAGGAGAGAGTGTGTCCTGCAGGTGGTTTATCATACCCACTCACCTGTGTGGAGCACACTCAGATTTGCTAAATGCTTTTTTTCCAGAAATATGGGGGTTGATGCAGTGTCTGGGGCATACAGAGAGAAGAGAGTGTCTCCTACAGGTGGTTTATCAACCCCACTCACCTGTGTGAGGCACACTAAAAATTGCTGATTTCTTTCTTTTTTTTCTAGAAATATAGAGTGTTGATAAGTGTCTGGTGCCTACAGAGAGAAGAGAGTGTGTCCTACAGGTGGTTTATCAAACCCACTCTGTGTGAGGCACACTAAAAATTGTTGAGTGTTGATAAGAAAGTGTCTGGTGCATATGAAGAGGAGAGAGTATCCTAAAGGTGGTTTATCAAACCCACTCACCTGCGTGAAGGGCACTCATGCCGTGTTCACACCAAATGCGACTTGCACAAATACATTGTCCTACTCTCGCGTAAATAGACACGTGAACATTTTGACTAATGGCTAACATGGATTTTAAATGGCTAACATGGATTTTGTTGAGAGAGTAGCTGTGCTTTATTTGCTTTAGGAAGGCTGAAAAACAGCATAGATTTGTTCAGCATCGTGTCTAATTTCAGAGGTGCAACCAGCTCTGTGAGTTCATCAACTCCTCTAGAAACTATACCAGGATGATGAAAGCTTTCAGCAGTGCTTAAGACTGAGCTTAGCCCAGTTTGATGAACTGTTGTCTGTTGTCGGCAGCAGGATTTCCCTTTGGGACACCAATAACAGATGCTATGTCATAATCATGCCCATACTAAAGCAAGTTCCTGATGTTACCCCTCAGGTTAACCGTCCGCTAAAGTTCAGATTTTCCAACTTGAGTGATTCGCACACCAAATAAGCAAAACACTCAGTTCACGTGAATCACTTCATCCGCACGAATAGCGCCGCGTCTTTGCATTCAACTAACATGTAAATCACTCGTACTTGTCAATTCATTTGTGTCTGGTGTGAACACACCATCAGAATTGCTCAATGTTTTTCCAGAAATATAAAATGTTAATAAGAAAGAAAGTGTTGCATATGGGGAGGAGAGACCGTGTCGTACTGGTGGTTTGTCAAACCCACTCACCTGTGTGAGGCACACTAAAAATTGCTCAATGTTTTTCCAGAAATGTAGTGTTTATAAGTTTCTGGTGCATTTGGAGAGGAAAGAGTGTGTCCTGCAGGTGGTTTATCAAACCCACTCACCTGTGTGAGGCACACTAAATTACTTGATGTTTTTCCAGAAATATAGTGTTGATAAGTGTCTGTTGCATATGGAAAGGAGAGTCTGTCCTACAAGTGGTTTATCAAACTCACTCACCTGTGTGAGGCACACTAAAATTACTTCATGTTTTTCCAGAAATATAGAGTGTTGATGTATGTCTGGTGCATACAAAGAGGAGAGAGTGTGTCCAACGGGTGGTTTATCAGACCCACTCAACTGTGTGAGGCACACTAAAATTACTTCATGTTTTTCCCAGAAATATAGTGTTGATAAGTGTCTGTTGCATATGGAGAGGAGAGAGTGTGTCCAACGGGTGGTTTATCAGACCCACTCACCTGTGTGAAGCACATTCAGAATTGCTCAGTGTTGTTTTCAGAAATATAGTGTTTATCAGTGTCTGTTGCATTTGGAGAGCAATGAGTGTGTCCCACAGGTGGTCTGTCAAACTTGTTTTCCAACAAGTATATGGTGCTTAAAAGAAGGTGTCTGGTGCACATGGAGAGGAAAACAGTGTGATGTTGCATGTGTGTAGTATGTTCATGTTCTGCATGATTAAGCATCTGTCTAATTGTCATTTAGGAGAATGTGTGGGCAGTTTGAATGGGAAAGTTCACACAAAATTAAAAACAGTCTGTTAATCCACTCACCCTCAGGCCATTCATGGTATTCAGCGTGACTTTTCCTAGTAAAGGAAGATTAACCTCTTAAACTCCGCGGACCCGGTACCGGGTCCTATGACGTCATCAGTTTCACTTTCATTTTTAAAGGTCCATGATTGCGCAAGACCCCTATAAGTGGTTCCGTTTGAAAGCGTAGAAGCTATATTTTATGCACATATGCATCACTTAGGTTTTTATTTTACTGTACAAAAGTTATTAACATTTAATTACACAACAAAATACTGGATACCCGAGCTGTCATTTTCCTATTTTTATATGCTTCATATATGACACACATGTACAAATCATAGTTCAAATAAAAGCTCTTGCCCGTCCTTGTACGATTCTAGCATTCCTTTATGTGAATTATATTCTATTTATATTCTATTTCATGTTATATTTATGATCAATAAGCAGTCCCAGATCGCACAAAAAAGCCACAAATGCTACATCATCTCTTACCTTATGCTGAGTGCTTCAAAACAGGCCATTTCTCCTCTGTTTTTGAGGTGATGTGCTTACGTATTCCTTTTATATGTATAATGTGGTCAAAACACAGTGAATTATGTTTGATCAAACCAAAGATCGTGAAAATATGAAAACAATAGTCTATCCGCATGCCATATTTTCCCAATATTCAGTTTTCAGAATTACAATAACTTTTGCATACTCTATGGTAGAGACAAAATTCTTTTTCCTAGTGTTTGCTGCTCTCTGCTGGTTTCTAGCAGAACTGTGTGGAATTGTCTTATTCTCTTATGGGATTATCCACACATTTTCAAAAAAGCATTTTAGAACAAAAAATAAAAAAGCGCCCAATGTTGAAGTAATTCATCATAAAACAGAAAACATAACAAATATTATTTATTACTTTCAGCAGTTTCTTTTGTAAATTCAAATGGTTTTCTGTCCAATAACACTGGAATTTGTCATTTATACCACTGCATTTGGATATGGAAGACTTTCAAAGTTTGGTAGGCGGAAATTACACAAAAATGGTATAGCACCTCTCATCAGTTGGAATACAATAACTTTTGCATAGATTAAGATAGAGGCATTTTTCTTTTTTCTTATGATTACTGACATGTGCAGGAACCACCAAAAATTAATTACAGCAACCTAGACCACACAGAACCTAAAACGTACTCTTTTAAATTTGTGTTTATAAAGAAAAAATACAGAAAGTGCCTCTTTTTTTAAAGTGTTTATGATAACACAGACAACATATACAATTATTTTAATCACTTTCAACAGTGTTTTATAAAAATTTAAAAGGTTTTCTTTAAAATGATACCACATTTTTGCATTTACTCCTCTGCGTGTGGATTTGGGAAGCTTTTAAAATTAGGTAGGCAAAATCCAGGTGGAAATCCCAAATTAGCACTAGAGTTTAAGAGGTTAAAGAACATTGTAGCTGAAATTGTGGTCCTTGGTCATTCATGAAACATAAGTCAATGATAAAAGTATTATCCGTGTTTTAAGAAGCAAAGTACAAGGAATTAACCATTCATTCATTTTCTTTTCGGCTTAGTCCATTTGTTAATCTGAGGTCGCCACAGCGGAATGAACCTCCAACTTATCCAGCACATGTTCCACGCAGGGAGAAACCGGAGCACCCGGAGGTAACCCACGCAACCAAGAGGAGAACATGCAAACTGTACACAGAAATGCCAACTGACCAAGCCAGGGCTCGAACCAGCGGCCTTCTTGCTGTGAGGCAAATGTGCTACCCACTATACCACCACAGTGCCTGGAATTAACCATTATTTACCATAATAAAACATGCATTTTAAAATGAGAAACCCACTATATTGTAAACAGCGCCTAATTTAACAGCTAATGTTCATTTTTGTGTGTGTGAACTGTCTCTCTTGTGCTTTTATTTTTCATAAGTCATCATATTTTCACCATCTTGATGATAAAATGAGCAAAAATCCCCACAGATGTGGAGTGAAGGACCCGAGGCGTATCTAGGGAGCAGAAATAGTTTTTGATGTAGATGGGAAACACTTATTTTATTTCTCTCTGGAACTCTGAGTTTCGGCAAACATTGATAAAGCCTGCTGTTAAACATCAGCATTAAACCGCAGAACACAAGCAAAACATGCTGTGTTGTTGAGCTGTACGGGAGATAAGGCTGGACGCCGCGTTAGTGTTTGTCACTAATTGTTCCTGACTGTTTTTCCTCTGGTTTCTGGCTGTTATGAAGCGAGACGGACGCTTTTGGGGAGTCATATTACCGGGTCACTTTTTTATTATTATTATTTATTTACTTTTTGTTATATTTGATTATTTATTATCATTCATTCATTTTCTTTTCAGCTTAGTCCCTTGATTAATCTGGGGTCGCCACAGCGGAATGAACTGCCGGCGTTTGTTTTACACAGCGGATGCCCTTCCAGCTGCAACCCATCACTAGGAAACATCCATACACACTCATTCACACATACACTGCGGACAATTTAGCTTACCCAGTTCACCTATACCACATGTCTTTGGACTTGTGGGGGAAATCGGAGCACCAGGTGGAAACCCACGCGAACATGGGGAGAACATGCAAACTCCACACAGAAATGCTAACTATTACGCCTCAAGTCAAGGGAAAAAAACAACATGGGCATAATAAACAGAAAACAAATGTTGTGTTTGGTGGATTTCCCAAACAATACAAAAACTTAATACAAAAGATCCCCTTCGGTCGACAACCAAACTTAAACTCTATTGAGAGTAATTGAATAGATCTATTATAGAAAAATAGTTTTCTTTTTAAAGAGCATCTGTTCAGGGTGCCCACAGGCCAAAATAACAAACAAAAGAATCTACAAAGTAAATGAACTAAATTACCTATGAATATTTAAAGAAAATGCAGGAAGCTTTACCTTTCTCCCTAATTTATGGCCCTTTTCCACTGAGTGGTACGGTATGATACGGTTCGGTATGCTTTTAAGGCCGTTTCCACTGTCTAAAAGCGTACCGGACCGAACCGTAATAAGGAACCTAAATAAGGCATAAATGTCTGCTGTGTGTAGTTTTTCTGTAATTGGTAACATATCAGAGACTGTAAGGGGCTGTATGTGTTCATATATGCTGCATTTATTTATTTATTTTAAATAATCGCGGACAGTAGGCTATTTCACATCATTGATCTGCAGTTATAATCAGATCATGTTCATAGAGAGGTCAGTAATGAACATTTATACACCAGTGTTTATGTGTATAATAAAGCCTCTGATTTTGAGAAGTGCTCCTCATATGATATGTGAACGACCCGTACAGCTTTACTATAGACATTTCCTCAAGCGAGAATGACGTCGACTGAAACTTTCTGTCCTACACCACGCCCACCAAAAGAGTACCCTTTAGCAGTGGAAACGCAAGCCTGATAAAGGTGACCCGTACCGTACCGTACTGTACAACTCCGTGGAAACGGGCCAATAAAGTCAAAAGTAATCAAATAAATCGGCTGGCCACCCCTACAAGCTCAAACTCTCAAATGTTCAAACAAACGTACGAACAATGGCACAAGATTATAAATGTAATGTTGGTCGTCGTTCGAAGGGGTAGGGAAATCCAGGAGCTCCACTCCCAGCAACTGTCGCACCAAAAACGACCAGCAGCCAATCAGGGCATGGATCTCGTTGCAATGGGAGCATATGGAATTATAAAACACAACACAAGAAGGCAGGACAAACAAAAAGACATGTGCAGTGCGCAACAAAATAAACAAATAAACTTCAATCGTAACACTAACTGACCCGGCTGAGGCTCGAACCAGCGACCTTCTTGCTGTGAGGCGATCGTACTACTCACTGTGCCACCGTGACGCCATTATTTATTATTATTTATTTATTATTTTTTTACGTCTGTAGGACTCTCAGACCATAAGAAACTAAACTCTCTGGTCTGCTGAGACTAAAATTTAACTCTTTGGAGTGAAAACCAGGCGTTACGTTTGGAGAAAACCAGGCACCGCTCATCACCAGGCTAATACCATCCCTACAGTGAAGCATGGTGGTGGCAGCATCATGCTGTGGGGATGTTTTTCAGCAGCAGGAACTGGAAGACTAGTCAGGATAGAGGGAAAGATGAATGCAGCAATGCACGGAGACATCCTGAATGAAAACCTGCTTCAGAGTGCTCGTGACCTCAGACTGGGGTGACGGTTCATCTTCCAGCAGGACAATGACCCAAAGCACACCGCCAAAATATCAATGGAGTGGCTTCATGATAACTCAGTGTCCCTGAGTGGCCCAGCCAGAGCCCAGACCTAAATTCTATTGAACATCTCTGATGTCAGAGATCTGAAAATGGCTCTACACTGTCGCTTCCCATCCAACCTGATAGAGCTTGAGAGGTACTGCCAAGAGGAATGGGCAAATATTCACAAAAGACAGGTGTGCCAAGCTTGTGGCATCACATTCAAGAAGACTTGAGGCTGTAATTGCTGCCAAAGGTGCATCAATAAAGTATTGAGCAAAGGCTGTGAATACTGATGTACACGTGATTCTTCAGGTGTTTTATTTTTAATAAATTTGCAACAATTTCAAAAACTCTTCTTTCACATGGTCATTATGGGGGATTGTGTGTAGAATGTTGAGGAAATTAATCAATTTAATCAATTTTGGAATAAGGCTGTAACATAAAAATGTGGAAAAAGTGAAGCGCTATGAATACTTTCCGGATGCACTGTATACACCTCAATTGTATTTCCAGACCAATCGAGCTTGTTATTCAGATATACACCCAGGTACTTATATGATGAAGCAATCTCAATTGTTGACTCATGTATAATCACTGGCACTGCAATACAGAAATATATCAAGGTCAAGTGTTCGAGTCTATTTTTCACATTAATTTTTTTCTCCAAGTATTCGAGTGACCCAGTCAGGTTTTAGTGTGATCCTGACAGGTTTTGTGAGATTATCATGTCAAACACACGTGTTTCTCCACTCTGTGTGATGACGTGTTCATCCTTCACGTTAGATTTTCAGCCGATGTGAGTGAGCTGAAATCTGTTCGGTGGCTTCTGATTTTTGTCGTGTTATGGTTTTTTCATGTAGGAAACGCTGTAATCGATCTCCACAAGGACGGCGGGAGTGAATTGTCTCCCTGTTACCTTTTCCAGTGTAATCAAATGATGTGTTTGGTTTGCGAGCCGAGGAAATGATCTTCAGCAGGCCTGTTTATTTGACTTGTGTCGCTCTGTTGCAGAAACGCTGGCCACTGTAACGTGACATAAAGCAGACACTTCACTGTGTGCCGTAATTAAAACTGATCCGTCTAATTGAGGAACAGGACCTGTGTGCTTTTGTGCGGGCCAGGAATCTGTCTCTCGCTCTCCTGCTCTTTTAGACTGTTGCTCACATGTGTAGGGCTATTTTGTGTGTGTGTGTTAGCATCTCAATGTGTCATATTTCTAAATTAGTCTTTACTAGCATGATGCATAATTGCATTATTTTTTTAAGCACAAAATATGTTTAGCACAATGTCTGAACTGCTTTTTTTTACTCAATTGGAAATTTGTGCAGTTAAAAAAAGTTGACTCAACTTAAAATTGTAAGGCAAAATAAAAGTTGACTGAACTTAAAATTGTAAGGCAAAATAAAAGTTGACTGAACTTAAAAGTGTGAAGCAAAAAAGTTGACTGAACTTAAAATTGTAAGGCAAAAAACGTTGACAACTTAAAATTGTAAGGCAAAAAAGTTGACTGAACTTAAAATTGTAAGGCTAAAAATGTTGACAACTTAAAATTGTAAGGCAAAAAATGTTGACTCAACTTGAAATTGTAAGGCAAAAAAAGTTGACTCAACTTAAAATTGTAAGGCAAAAAAGTTGACTCAACTTAAAATTGTAAGGCAAAACAGTTGACTGA
>CAIGQQ010004828.1:943330-955182 GCA_903798035.1 Danio albolineatus | reverse complement strand
AAAACAAACAAACAAACAAACAAACAAACAAATAAATAAATAAATATTCCCAACAATAATGTTAAAAAACTACTAGCCACAGTGGCTGGTGATCAAAAAATTTAAAGTCAAACCCTGCATATATATATGGCTTTTTATTATAAATATGCATATATAAAAATTATAGTCTCTTTCATCTTTGAATTAGAGCAAGAAAGCAGAAAAACAGGGATCCATGCAGTGATTCATCCTATTTTGATCTGAATGTTTTTCGTAGTCAGATCAACACATCACATGGTATTTTGCTGCGGCCGGATCATTTTTATCTGTGTTTTGATGCGTTACTCTCTGTTTAGATCACACACAAGGACGTTTGCTGCATTATTTGAGTGTTGAGAACAGAAATAGCTCAGAATAACAGAAGAAAAGTTCAACATTATTGCTGGAAAAGCTCTTGATGCTCATAAATGACTCCTGCTCTCAAAATAAACCCTTATCGCTTTCCTCAAGGTCTGTGTGTGTGTGCGTGCATGCGTGTGTGCGTGTGTGTTTGTCTACTTGTTTTTGTGACATATAAGGACACAAATCTGTATAACGACACAGGTATGACAAGAAGATGGTGAAATACGAGGACATTGGTGACGTCCTCATTTCTCCGAAAGGTTATAAGGAGTTTTTTTAGAAAGTGAAACTCAGTACTTTGTACAGTATGAAAGCAATGGAAGCATATATAATGTCCCCATATTTCACAAAACAAACGTGTGTATACTGTACGTGATTGTGACTCCAAACCCCTCTTCTGTCCGCTGTTGTACTGTAAGTCTCTGAATGTGCTGTTGTGTGTGTTTGTGTGCGATTATAAACACCTCTTCTCTCCAGTTGTAAGTCTCTGACTGTGGTGTTGTGTGTTTGTGTGTGTGTTTCAGCTTCATCAGGCTGCAGAAGTGGCTCTCATGAGAGGAGCTCGGGTCATTTCACCAGAGGAGATCATCTTCCTGATGAGGAAAGACAAGGTAAACGCACACACACGCACGAGACGCAGCACAAATCATCAGCAGTGTACGACTGCTCTGCTCATTCAACAGTTTTGCTGCTGTATTTTACACTCACAGATTAAAAGTTAGAATCAGAGCTGGACAATGTACATCTTGATGAAGGTTGAAGACAGAATGAGTCGCCCTCCTGTGAACTTTTGTTTCTTTTAAAAATATTTCAGGATTTTTTTCCAAAATGCTCCATGATGGGCGTGGAGCTCTGCGGGCAGAGGGAGGAGTGGGCGTGGCCGGCAGTGCAGGGGAAGTAAACAGGGGAGCGAACAACTGTCAGTCGGCTCACAAAATGAGACACAAACCATGGGGAGACGCATGATTTTATAGTTTACGAAGTTAAATTGCAAAGAAATAAGCAGTAATTTAGGCCCAATCTCAATTCTATTTTTGTACCCCTACCCCTTCCCCTTGGCCCTTACAACCGAGGGTTAAGGGAAAGGGCTTCAAAACTTACCCCTAAGAATTGGGCCAGCACTTCAACACCTGCACACGTCATTATATGTCATCGCGATTTCTTGCTTCATATGAGATCAGATGATCACGACTGCTGGAGTTATTCCAGTTGTGTTATTGTTTGATGTTTATCTTCAGGAAATCACAGAAAGCGTATATTATGTTATCATAACAATCTAATGTGGCAGTAAGATCGTAACTGTACTGTGTATTTACACAGTGGCCATATTTATCTATGTAAACACATGAAAACAACATTAACATTATCCCAGACACTGTAAAAAGCTCATTCCCAGCCACTAGACATTACTGACAGGGTATTCGAGTGTCAGAATGTTGTGGGACTGCTGTACATGAGTTATGATTATGGATTATAGATTGCGAAATTTAGCTTTTTAAAAAATTTCTTTATTTAATTTTTCCATTTTTAAAAAAAAGCATGGCGGTAAAACACTAACGTGGTTATGAATATATTAAAACATATGTTTGTTTGTCGTAAAAATTCATAATAATGACAAAAAATACTAATTTGTGGATCTCCTTACTTCCGGGTTCAGCTATCCTGCCGTTGTGGCAGGTGTATTCTGGGAAATTTTCTTACCCCTCCGTTTTAAGTGTGGTCCTGAAAAATCTTCCTTCAAAGGGGTGTATACCCCTTGCCCTTAGCCCTACGCCTTCAAGCTAAAGAGAGTTGGGACACCACTACCCCTTGACAAAACGAGGGGTAGGGGGAAGGGCTAAGGGCTAGAATTGGGATTGGGCCTTAATGTCCTGCTACATTTGTAATTCGTAACTTTATATACACATAAGCACAATTTGTTCTAACATTATAAAGATAATCGTGTTTATATAAACACTATAAATGAGGAGGACTTCTCTCCTCCTCAATCCCCGGGTCTGAATGCAGACACAGTGGATAGCAGTGCAGCAGGCCTCTCTGTCTATTCCAACCATTAACCCTTCTGGTAATCTGGAGGATTTTAAACATGTGCGAACACAGCAGCACGGATAAAGCGATGTGTCTGAATGGTAATGAACTCAACTGATAAAAGACAAAGTACTCATTCTTCAATTCTCGTAAAGCTCTCCCGACAAAAATGCTTGCTGCAAACCAACAGCTTTGCTCTGGATCCTGGAAACAAACACATACATCCCATGCCGTGCACGAATGCTGTTTCACCCCATTCGGTCTCACAGCTTGGCAGGTCCGCCCTGCCTTCGGAAAGCACGTGCTCTCATGAATAATTAAGAAGCAGGGTCTTCTCATAGAATAAGAAATGAATAAAGAATAACTATGAATAATAATGAGAAACCGACGCGTCATCACTCTACTAGCAGATTCGCGCTACTTCATTGATTTTGATCCACCCCAAAAATTATTTTAGACCCGGAAGATGAATATAGCTGACAAAAGCTCAACATTACCCAGTTTTCCCCACAATTAAAGCTGACAGGAGCTAACGCTGTCTTAACTGATGCTCAACACAAACAAATCTGTTAAAATCTCAGAAAAAGTACCCCAGGGTTTCTTGAACCTTTGCCTGGAAGCAAGGAACTTTTCATAGTATTTCCTATAATGTTTTTTCTTCTGGAAAAAAATCTTATTTGTTTTATTTCGGCTAGAATAAAAGCAGTTTTTTATTTTTTAAATAGACATTTTAAGGTCAATATTATTAGCCCCTTTAAGCTATATTTGTTTTTGATTGTCTAAAGAACAAACCATCGTTATACAATGATTGAAGTACATCAACACACTGAAATAAAGGTCTCAGCAGCTTCTAGTTCACACAGACTTTAAGAATCTAACTAGAATCTAATTGAGCAAAGTGCTATATCCATCATATATTTCTATATCAACTGCACTGTAAAGCCTTGGTGCTAGCTGGGGTGCTGGAAACAAATAAAATAACAGCCGTTAAATTAAATTTACCGTAAAATAACGGATATTAAATTACAGACATTTACCAGAAATTTAAATTTAAGGAAATTTCTGTAATTTCATATCCGTTATTTTACGGTATATTTCTATAATTTAACTGACGTTATTTTACTTTTTTTTTCCAGCACCCCAGCTGCCTGACATAAACTGTAAAATTACAGATTTTTTTTTTTACAGTGTGCTACATCCATCTCTAAAAAGAATGTCTTGTATGTTTGGAGATTATTTAAACATGGAGCCTTTTTTATTTGTTCATTCCGACAGAAAAAAATAAGGCGACTCTTCAAGTACATGCAGTTCCGAGACTACAAATCTAAAGTCCTGAAGACCATCGATGACGAAGACCTGCTGGATTCAGGTACGACGTGTGATACCTTTCAATGTCTCTGATTTATGCAAGTCTGACTTTTTCATAATGAGGGACATGAACATGAAACGTATCGCTATCATGTCACACCAATAATTCAGTGATCCATTTATGAGGACAGTCACTTGTTTCTAAATGAATCAGCCTTTTAAATGAATCATCTTCATGAATGTTTCAAACAGACTTAATGGTTTTAATGGTCTTAATGGTCTTAATGTCGTATTTATTCACCCAGAACAGACCTAAATCAGCTGAACTAGCAACATATCGTTTAATAATAGTATTAAAAACAATAAACTTTATTTATAGTGCTCTTTTCTCAGACCCAAAGCGCTACAGGTCATACAAGACAAACAGTAACAAAGCAGAACAATAAAAAAAACTAAAAACACCACAGTAAAATCTAAACAATAAAATTAAATGGTTAAATTGACAAAAATAATAACTCTAAATTAAAGATGCATTAAAAAAGATTATATTATTTGGGTTTTAGGGGTCTTCACCAACAGTCTGATATACGTGCAAGGATAATAAACACTTTCATGTTCTTGTAATATGCATTTATTATTACCTAATTATCCCAGCGACTCCCATATGATTCATTTAGCAATTCATTTGTTCCCAAACCTATCCTTAGCACAATGCTAATCTGCGTTTATTGGTCTGAAGACCCAGTCTGTTGCGTTTGGTCGATTATGTTCAGTGTGATGCTGCGTTCACACCAGACGCCGAAGAAGCGTCAAGCGCGAGCGATTTACATGTTTAGTCAATGCAAAGACGCAAATAGACATCCTGCGGCACGATATGCGCAAATGAGGCGGACATTCGTGAACTTCAGCGGACATTCGTGCCGCGTTAACCAATCAGTAGCTTGCACTTGTGGGGTTAGATTATGACGTAGCGCCTGTTGTTGGTGTCCAGAGAGGGAAAATCCTTCTGCTGACACCGACAACAGTTCATCAAACTGGGCTCGGCTCAGTCAGAAGCACCGCTGAAAACTTCCATCATCCAGGTTAAGTTTCTGGAGGAGTTTATGAGCTCACAGAGCTGGTGCACCTCTGAAAGGATCTAGTGGACTCGGCTACCTGGCTCGTGGCTCCAAACGAATTAACGCTGTTTTTCAGTCTTCATAAACCACATAAACACAGTTGTTCTCTCTATAAAATCCACGTTAGACATTTAGCAACGAAGCTAGAATCACCAAGCCATAGACAGAAGCCCTGCCCATCACGTGAATCCGTGTTTGTTGTGAAGTGCATTTGACTCCCGAGTGAAGCAATTAAACTCAAAATGTTCACGCGTCTATCACACACCAATAGCACGATTTATCCACGATTGCCGCGTCTGGTGTGAACACAGCTTGAGACAGAGAGAAATGCCCACCACGGCTTATCAACAATGTTGAAGTAGTCAGAGTGCAGAGTGTATGTGTGAGCCCAATGCAGGAGTGCATTAAAGCAGTGCAGTTAAACCACGTATTATAATTTTATATAATGTTTTGCTTACGAGTACTTTTATATTCGGATATGAGTTTTAACCATTTTTTCTCTTCAGCAGCGTTAGAAGTGGTATGTTAAACTGTGTTTCTGAATAACAATGACCAAGTGTAAGCATATACAGTATAATGCAAACTGAAGAGGACCCTGAACTGAGCCCTGAGGTACACCATAATGTTTAGGAGCGTGGGAAACGTACACACTGAAAATATCTGAAGAGCATAAATATGATTCCCTTTTAACAATGGGATAAAATGGAAACATTTCTGATAGAGAACTTGCTCTTGATTCCCAAGTTATCACCTCGCTCTTGATTCCTAACCCAAATTATCATATTATAATTTAATATATATATGGCGCCACGGTGGCCGAGTGGTTAGCACGTTCGCCTCACAGCAAGAAGGTCGCTGGTTCGATCCCTGGCTGGGCCAGTTGGCATTTCTGTGTGGAGTTTGCATGTTCTCCCCGTGGTTGTGTGGGTTTCCTCCAGGTGCTCCGGTTTCCCCCACAATCCAAAGACATGCGCTACAGGTGAATTGGGTAAGCTAAATTGTCCGTAGTGTATGTGTGTGAATGACAATGTGTGGATGTGTTTCCCAGAGATGGGTTGTGGCTGGAAGGGCAACCGCTGCGTAAAACAAATGCTGGATAAGTTGGCAGTTGGTTCCGCTGTGGCGACCCCGGATTAATAAAGGGACTAAGCCGAAAAAAAAAATGAATGAATTAATTTAATATATACTCATTTTCTCTCATCAGCAGCGTTAGAAGTGGAATGATAAACTGTGTTTCTAAATAACAATGACCAAGTGTAAGCATATCTAATGCAAACTGAAGAGGACCCAGAATTGAGCCCTGAGGTACACCATGCTATGAAACTTCATTCATTCATTCATTTTTGGCTTAGTCCCTTTATTAATCTTGGGTCACCCCAGCGGAATGAACCGCCAACTTATCCAGCATATGTTTTACGCATCGGATGCCCTTCCATCTGCAACCCATCTTTGGGAAACATCCATACACATTCATTCACACTCATACACTACAGACAATTTAGCCTACCCAATTCACCTATAGCACATGTCTTTGGACTTGTGGGGGAAACCGGAGCACCCAGAGGAAACCCACGCAACTACGAGGAGAAAATGCAAACACAGAAATGCCAACTGACCCAGCCGGGGCTCGAACCAGCGACCTTCTTGCTGTGAGGCAAATATGCTACCCACTACGCCATCGTGGCGCCCCACTGTGAAACTTACATATTGAAAATATCTGAGCATCATGAAAATGACTCCCTTTTAACAATGGGATGAAGTGGAAACATTCTGAAAGAGAAATCGCTCTTGATTCCCAGCACAAGTTATCATATTATAGTTTCATATACACAGTGTTTTGCTTACGAGTACTTTTATATTCGGATATGAGATTTAACCATTTTCCCTCATCAGCAGTGTTAAAAGTGGTATGATAAACTGTGTTTCTGAATAACAATGACCAAGTGTAAGCATATATAATGCAAACTGAAGAGGACCCAGAACTGAGCCCTGAGGTACACCATAATGTTTAGGAGCATGGGAAACGTACACACTGAAAATATCTGAAGACCATAAATATGATTCCCTTTTAACAATGGGATAAAATGGAAACATTTCTGAAAGAGAACTTGCTCTTGATTCCCAAGTTATCACCTCGCCCTGGATTCCTAACCCAAATTATCATGTTATAATTTAATTTATACTTATTTTCTCTCATCAGCATCCTTAGAAGTGGTGTGATAAACTGTTTATGAATAACAATGACAAAGTGTAAGCATATATAATGCAAACTGAAGAGGACCTAGAATTGAGCCCTGAGGTACACCACACTGTGAAACTTCATTCATTAATTCATTCATTTTCTTTTTGGCTTAGTCCCATTATTAATCTTGGGTTGCCACAGCGGAATGAACCGCCAACTTATCCAGCGATACCCTTCCATCTGCAACCCATCTCTGGGAAACATCCATACACACTCATTCACACTCATACACTTCGGACAATTTAGCCCACCCAATTCACCTATAGCACATGTCTTTGGACTTGTGGGGGGAAACCGGAGCACCCAGAGGAAACACACACAACGCAGAGGAGAACATGCAAACACAGAAATGCCAACTGACCCAGCCGGGGCTCGAACCAGCAACCTTCTTGCTGTGAGGCGAATATGCTACCCACTACGCCACCATGGCGCCCCACTATGAAACTTACATATTGAAAATATCTGAGCATCATGAAAATGACTCCCTTTTAACAATGGGATGAAGTGGAAACATTCTGAAAGAGAACTCGCTCTTGATTCCCAGCACAAGTTATCATATTATAATTTCATATATACAGTGTTTTGCTTACGAGTACTTTTCATTCCTATACGAGATTTAACCATTTTCACTCATCAGCAGCGTTTCACCATTTAGCCTTTACTTGAAACGAGCCAGCGGTGCGTAACGAGCAGGGTAATTTTGCACGCCACAGTCAATCAGCGCCAGTCATTAACCAGAATGCAGACAGAAGCTTTGGCATCAGTCCTCTTTGAACAGCACTCGCCCTCATCAATATCAGCAAGAAAACCAGCGCCATGTAATGTCATGCGGAGGATCATTAGGACTCATCTAGAGTGAAACCTGAGAGATGGAGAAACACTGGAGTCTCCGAGTCTGATGCTCTTTAATGTGTTGCTGTGGAAGTTCGGTGACCCCGTCCGTGACGCTCGCAAGCGGGAGATCATTGTTCTCCGGCTATTATCTGCATTATTGCATGCGATATAACATATAAGAGTGGAATTGTTTCATTGTGAGCAGGGTAACGTGGTTTTTCTCTGGTGTGGTGCGTTCCGAGGGTTGCAGTGTAGGGTTTTGGGTCCTTTTTATGGAGTGTTCGTGCGGTGACCCCTGAAAACAAAAGTAAACTGCAAATGAAGAACTTCTGTTCAACCGCTATTGTCTTTGCTCGAGGTCGCTCAGCAGATCTTGGGTCAGATATAGAGTGGTGTAGCATGAGATTGTCATGGTGAGGCCGCTTTTATTTTCTGATTTTGTGTTCTTGCATGGTTTTATTGTTAGCGATTCATTAGTGCATGTTCAAACTGGTTTCGTTTCTGAAATGATTTGCCTTTTATTTTCCATATAGAGATGGTTAGCACCATATGGTCAGTTCCTTAAGTCTTTTTTTTTTTTTGCAATAAAGGGATTGTTCAACATACAATGACAATTCTGTCAGTTCTCAAACCTATTTAAGTTTCTTTTTTTTGTTGAACACAGAAGAAGATATTTTTAATAATGCAGATGACACCCAATACCTTCTATGCTACCTGATAAGAATCTTATCGCCTATCCACGTTTTAGGAACAACAAGTAATAACTCATTGAGCATTCGGTATCAGAAGTGGCTTATATGAAAGACAAAGGCCTCTAGATTACGCTTATTTTACCAAAATAAAATATGATCATGCCTTGATTTTTTATTATTTAATTAGGACAGTAAGGTCTGACTTTGCTTAGACAACAGAAATAATGTCCAGTATAGAATATAAAGTCATGCTGCAGTGGAAAAAGAATGAATATTGTGTATGACTCCGATGAGCTTGGAGGACTGCATCCATACATATCTGCAGTGACTCAAATAACTTATAAATAAAGTCATCTGGAATGGCAAAGAAAGCGTTCCTGCAGGACTCCCAGAGTTCATCAAGATTCTTTAGATTCATCTTCAATGCCTCCTCCTTCATCGTACCTCAGACATGCTCAATAATGTTCATGTCTGGTGACTGCGCTGGCCAATCCTGGAGCACCTTGACCTTCTTTGCTTTCAGGAACTTTGATATTGAGGCTGAAGTATGAGAAGGAGCGCTATCCTGCTGGAGAATTTGCCCTCTCCTGTGGTTTGCAATATATTGGGCAGCACAAATGTCTTGATACCTCAGGCTGTTGATGTACTGTTGATGTACTGAATGTAACCCCAAACCATGATTTTTCCTTCACCAAACTTGACTGATTTCTGTGAGAATCTTGGCTCCATGTGGGTTCCAGTAGGTGTTCTGCAGTATTTGTGATGATTGGGATGCAGCTCAACAGATGATTCATCAGAAAAATGCCATTGGTTTTATTCACCCTATTCTCCGCGTACAAGCGAGCACAGCTATTTGAATCTTTTTGTCTCGAGACTTCCTTTCTCAATGATTTCCATTCATTTTTAGACATTAAGAACAGCTCGTTTTGTTGTTTGATGTTGCAAACTGATGTTTTCTTATTATAATATTCTACTTTGTCTGTATAGTCATGCAAACAAATGTTTGAAGAGCAAGTAGTTTCACTGTTTTTTGCCGTTTATTATTCCTAGTCATTCACAATCGCGAAAACAAACACATTTCCGCATTGAAGAATAAGGTCAATAGTAAGTCTAGAAATAAATGTGTAAAAATATGGTAGTAAATTAGGTTGCAGTTCTCCTTGGCAGATTGTTTTATCCAAAATGGCTTGCATTAGATTGAATGTACACATTTTATGAGTCTTTGTTAGTTTGATTCCCATGGAAAGCAATCTTGACATTGTAGTGCTATGATCTACAATTTGAGCTACAGGCATTTAATTTAATTTAATTTAATTTAATTTGATTTGATTTGATTTTATTTGATTTGATTTGATTTGATATATTTTTATTAAATTTATTTTTATTAAATTTATTTTTATTAAATTTTATATGTTTCAATTTAATTACATTTATTTTTAATTTAATTTAATTTATTTTTAATTTAAATATAATTTACTTAAAATGTTATATATTTAAATTAGAATTTTATTTTTATTTTATTTATATTTTCGCATTGATTTAATTTTATTTTGTATTTAATTTTTGTTTTTTTGTGGAGTTGGTTGTTTAGATATTAAAGGTTGTAAAGTCTACAATTGCATTATAGTAAAACAATTTATATATTTATATGTTTTTAGCTGTTTTATTAAGCGGCTTTTGAAGCTTTTCTGATCCCAATGTTACAGACACATTTAAAAAAGAGCTATTTTTACTTCCTAACGTTGAAGGATGAATTCACTGAGCTTTTCTAGTGTTTATGTAGTTAGATTTTAATGCACCATTTCATCATTATTAGATTAGCCATTCATCCAAACCAGGATTTTCCGAGGCCTTATTTTCATCCAAATATTGTATCGAATGTCAAATTAAGGACTATTTAAAGCCAGAAACACGCTGCTAATTACGTCTGCTGATGTATGTGTATCATTTAACAGTGAGTTTATATGAAGTGACGTTTCGAGCGTTTGATTGAGTCGCTCCGTTTCCAGAGGAAGTCCACAATTACAGCCGTGCCAGTCTCTGCCAACACGAAGGCCAGAAAAGCAGCTGCTGTTTAGGTGTTGTACATTCAGTAAGCTTGATTAAACATTTTCTGGGGTTGTTTCTGTCATTCACCAGCAGACGTTACTTCACTGAAGTGTGTTTAATCAATGTATTTTCTTTCATTTAATGAACATGTTCCTTGTTTTTTTGGGCCGGTATGGCAGGAACATGCTGGAAACACTGAGAGGGGTTTTCTGTGCCTGAGCTGATATTGTGTGGCGATGTGGAAATTATAGTCAGAGTGAACAAAAGTCTCATATTTGATCTTCTAGATTCAGATCTGCTCACTTAAAGTGACTGAGCAATTATCAGACACCTCACAAGGTGCATCATGGGAGGTTTTTAAACAGCAGGGAAATATTTGATGTTTCTTTGATGCTGCTTTTAGACTCCCAACTTGTGATGGTTCTTTAAAAATGAATAAATAATAATAATAAAGAAAATTTGGTCACACTTTACAATAAGGTTTTATTGGTTAAATTATTCTGTGATAGTGAGCTCCTCAATGTACTTTATACTGCTTATTACACGGCTACTTGCAACAAAACATTAAAATTAGACACAAAACATTGTTCTGAGCTGTAATAGTTTATTAATACTTTAATTAAATGCAAAGCTGACAGAGATAAAACCAGCTGACGGAGGATACACTAACCTGCGCATTGTTTAAACACAAGATGGCGCCAAACAGTCAAAAACACAAAGCTGATACTAAAACAGCTGATGGAGTATACACTAACCTGTGCATTATTCAGACACAAGATGGCGCCAAACAGTCAAAAACACAAAGCTGACAGAAACTAAAACAGCTGATGGAGTATACACTAACCGGCGCATTATTCAGACACAAGATGGCGCCAAACAGTCAAAAACACAAAGCTGACACTAAAACAGCTGATGGAGTATACACTAATCTGCGCATTATTCAGACACAAGATGGCACCAAACAGTAAAAAACACAAAGCTGAAAGAAACTAAAACAGCTGATGGAGTATACACTAACCTGCGCATTATTCAGACACAAGATGGAGACAAACAGTCAAAAACACAAAGCCGACAGAAGCAAAAACAGCTGATGAAGTATACACTAACCTGCGCATTATTCAGACACAAGATGGAGACAAACAGTCAAAAACACAAAGCTGACAGAAACTAAAACAGCTGATGGAGTATACACTAACCTGC
>CAIGQQ010004828.1:920235-931436 GCA_903798035.1 Danio albolineatus | reverse complement strand
GTGTGTGTGTGTGTGTGTGTGTGTGTGTGTGTGTGTGTGTGTGTGTGTGTGTGTGTGTGTGTTTGTTTTGTGATGCTGACACCTGGTTATAGTTAATGTTGTTGTCATTATTTTTACAGAGAATTGAGAAGATGACCAGAAACATGGACTCCAGTCAGTACAGTGAATTCTGTGAAAGCCGCCAGCTGAGCTTCTGTGAGTCTTTCATTTATGTACACAGTTACTTTCATATTTAGTATCTGACAGATGCTTTTATGCAAAGTGACTTCCACTGCAGTCAGTGTTAATGCGTTAAAGCATGCCGTTCAGAATCCTTAATGTGCTGGAGTCATTTAAAGCAAATAAATCACTGAAGCACACTTAATTGGAGCATTAGCATAGTTTACATAATACAGTTTAATGGTCTTAGGAGTCGGGAGTTTACTACATTGTTGCAATTCAAGATGTTTGTGTTTCCTCGCGCAGTGAAGATGTGTTTTCTGGTTTGTCATGAGTGTGTTGCTGTGTTTAGTCATTCTGAATGGATCTGTAAACTATAGTACATATATGCATTCAGGGTAATATTATTTTATTTTATTCATTTTTTAATCTTTTTAATTTTTGTATTTTTTTATTTTTTTATTTACTATTATTTTTATTTTATTATATTGTATTATTTTTTTCATATTATTATTTATTTTATTTTTATTGTTTTATTTTATTGCATTTTATTTTATTATTTACTATTTATTTAACTATATTATTGTATTGTTTATTTATTTTATATTGTTTATTTTATTTATGTTTTTAATTTTTATCATTTACTTATTTTATTCATTTTTTTAACTTTTTAACTTTATTTAATTCGATTTATTTTAATTTTATTATTTACGATTTATTTTAATTTAATTATATTGTATTATTAATAATTTAATTTTTTATTTTATTATTTACTATTTATTTAATTTAATATTTTATAGTTATTTATTTTATTATTTTTATTTTTTACATTTTTTTATTACTGTATTTAATTTATTTGTTTTTATTTAATAATTAATTTTATTCATGTTATTAACATTTAACTTTTTGATTTAATTTAATGTAATCTATTATTTACTATTTATTTTTATTTTATTTTATTATTAATCATTTTATCATTTATTTTATTTTTGTATTTTTGTATTATTTTATTTTATTGCATTTTATTTTATTATTTACTATTTATTTAATTTTCTTTTTTATTGTATTTATCTATTTTATTATTTAAATTTTTTAAATTTTTATTTTATTATTATTTTATTTTATTTATTAGTTTTTTTATGCATTTATTTATATTTCATTATTTTTATTTGTATCACGATAGGACTTATGTTATATATGTCTAAGTTGTAATAAAGCTCTAAACAAGCTCTTTGCTTTTGCACTGTACATATATATATATATATATATATATATATATATACATATATATATATCTATATATATATATATATATATATATATAGGTACTAGTGATTAATAGGGATGTGACGAGATCTCGTATGAGGAGATCTCGTGAGACTAAATCACAACGATATTTCTCATCGAGGTAAAAAGTCATCACTTGAGTTGAGAGACTTGCCTAATTAACCTAGTTAAACCTTTAAATGTCAAGCTGAATAGTCTCTTGAAAATATCTAGTCAAATATTATGTACTGTCATCAAGGCAAAGATAAAATAAATCAGTTATTAGAAATGAGTTATGCTTAGAAATGTGTTGAAAAAAATCTCTGTTAAACAGAAATCGGGGAAAAAAATATTGAGGAGGGCTTATAATTCTGACTTCAACTCTATATGGTTGTGTGTCAGTGTAGATCAGACGGTGTCCGCTTTAAAGTGCGTCAGATACAGTCTCTGATGAGTTGTTGGGTTGGCAGCTTTTTCATTCGAGGCCTTGTAAGAACGCTGCTGCGGGATGGTGAACACACCACTGCCTGGCTTCAGAAGGCCACATTTCAGCACTAATAATAAGATGCTGTCTGGCACCGAACTGCATGTTGGGACGGCAGTTCAGCAAACGTGCCTGAATAACCCTGTTACACAACCCTGGTGCTGAGTAGACAGAAAATCTGACCAAAAACACGACACGGGCCGGAGATTGAGAAGCTCTTGGTTTAATAGGGAATGTTTGGAATTAAATAGCCATTGTGCTCATGTAAATTTAGCGCAGAGGATTTTGTATGCTTGAGGAAAAAGTGTTTATTTCATTTATTTTTTTCCAAACAAATTACTTTTTTTTTGTTGCATTGCATCGGCTCACCGGCCACTTTATTAGGTACACCTTTATAGTACCGGGTTGGACCCCCTTTTGCCTTCAGAACTGCCTTAATCATGCATAGATTCAACTATACTGGAAATATTCCTCAGAGATTTTGGTCCATATCCCAAAGGTGCTCTATTGGATTGTGATCTGGTGACTGTGGAGGCCATTTGAGTACATTGAACTCACTGTCATGTTCAAGAAACCAGTCTGAGATGATTTGCGCTTTATGACATGGCGCGTTATCCTGCTGGAGATAGCCATCAGAAGATGGGTACACTGTGGTCATAAAGGGAAGGACATGGTCAGCAACAATACTTGGGTAGGCTGTGGTGTTGACACTGCTCAGTTGGTACTAACGGGCTCAAAGTGTGCCAAGAAAATATCCCCCACACCATTACATCCCCACCACTAGCCTGAAATGTTGATTCAAGGCAGGATGGATCCATGCTTTCATGTTGAAGCCAAATTCTGACCCTACCATCCGAATGCCGCAGCAGAAATGGAGACTCATCAGACCAGGCAACGTTTCTCCAGTCTTCTATTGTCCAGTGTTGGTGAGCCTGTGTGAATTGTAGCCTCAGTTTCCTGTTCTTAGTTGACAGGAGTGACACCTGGTGTGGTCTTCTGCTGCTGTAGCCCATCTGCCTCAAGGTTGGATGCGTTGTGCGTTCAGAGATGCTGTTACTGTTACTTGTTACTTGAGTTACTGTTGCCTTTCTGTCAGTTCAAACCAGTCTAGCCATATTTGAAAAAAAAAAAAAAAGTTGGCTTTTTTGTTACACTACACCAGTGTTGGGTAAGTTACTTTAAAAAAGTAATTAATTACTAATTACTTAATCAATATTGTATTTAAAATACTTATCTAATTACTGTGCCTGAAAAGTAACTTAATTACTCAATGAGTAACTTAACTAAATACTTCTTGAAATCCCTGTAAACCTTGAGTGGACAAATAATAAAAAATTAACTCTGTAAATAATAAATACTTAGATAAAACATATGAGTCAAACATGAAATAGTTTAGCCTTTTAGTTTTCTAAATCATCTTCATTATATTCTATTTAAAACAAAAAATCTATAATAATTACATGCATAATAATTTTTAGTATGCAATGTAACCTTCTTAAATATTATTCTGCATATCTATCGATCAGGCAGGATCAGGCAATCTTTACAAAAAAAGCATTATTTTTGGCGGTATTAGAATGAAAGCCCGTGCAGTATGATCGGAAGTGGACAAAAGGCTTAAGATTTATACGGCATGTTTTTGAACTGGATTGTGTCTCTCTTGTTTTCCTGTGATCCGATCGAGCAAAAGGTGTCTTATTACTCTGTAAACAGAGCAGCATCAGTCATGTTTAATTCGCCGACTCCCTCTGTCACATCTGCGTAGTCATCCTAGCCTTTCTCATAGTAATCTTCATGAACCAGCCCATGTAAGGTGCGCGATAGCCTTGAAAAAGCCGCGCGCTACAGCACGCAGGCGCGCAATGAGGAAAAATAACTTGATTAATACTGTGATGTTATTGTCTGGGAATATTTTCATTTGGTAAAACAGCCACTCGCTTCAGCTGAGTCCGACATCTTCGGCTTTATGACTAGCAGCAAACTGGAGCGCGGCGCTATCACATGCATCTGCACTACGATGATTTTAAAGCGCCAGAGTTTACTTTTACCTTTAGAACATATATTAATAAAATTGTGTAAGATTATTCAGCGAGTTTAATTATTTTACAATGTAACGCAGGTACATTATAAGTAACTGTAATTAAAATACCTAAAAATGAACAGTAATTAGTTACTTTACTTTTTCAGTGGAAAAGTAATTAAATTACAGTAACACTACAGTTACACCCAACACTACACTACACTACACTACACTACACTACACTGTTATACTGTCTTAACACTTATGACAATGACGAAAAAGTGTGTATTTTTCTTAAATTTTTTAACAAATGGCTTTTTTTCTGAATGACTGAAATGTTTCTCTGTTTAGCCAAGAAGGCGTCTAAGTTTCGCGAGTGGCTGGACTGCAGCAGTCTGGACGTGAAGCCCAATGCAATGTCAATGGAGATCCTCTCATATCTGGCCTACGAGACCGTGGCGCAGGTGAGAAAAGAATGAAATAACTGAAGGAAAGTCTGCACACTCTCAAACATCAGAAATCTAAAAGACACAAGCGAGATGAAGGAACACGCAATTTGCTGAAGTTAAAAAAAGACATAAAATAAAGAGTAAAATAAAATGAATAGAGAAATATAAATAAATTAAAAACTTTTTTAAAAGTTCAATGAAAATAAAAAATATTAAAAAAAATTGAATAAAATAAGTAAATATATAGAGAAATATAAATAAATAGAAAAATACTAAAAAATAAAGGAAAAGCTAAAATATATATAAATGAATATAAACAAAAAATGAAAAATTGAAATAGAATAGATAGAATAAAATAAATAAACAAACAAATAAATAAACAAACAAACAAATAAATATATAAATAAATAAATAAATAAATAGAGAAATAGAAATAAATAGAAAAAATATTTAAAAAATAAAGGAAGAAGCTAAAATATAAAAATATATAAATGTAAACAAAAAATGAAAAATAATTGAAATAGGATAGAATAACATAAATAAACAAACAAACAAATAAATAAATAGAGAAATATAAATAAATAGAAAAAATATTTTAAAAATAAAGGAAGAAGCTAAAATATATAAATATATGAATGTAAACAAAAAATGAAAAATAATTGAAATAGCGTAGAATAAAATAAATTAACAATAAATTAACAAATAAATAAACAAACAAATAATAAATAAATAGAGAAATATAAATAAATAGAAAAATACAAAAAAATAAAGGAAGAAGCTAAAATATATATAAATGAATGTAAACAAAAAATGAAAAATTATTGAAATAGGATAGAATAAAATAAATAAACAAATAAACAAACAAATAAATAAATAAATAAGTAAGTAGAGAAATATGAATATAAAATACTAAAAGATAAAGGAAAAAGCTAAAATATATATAATGTAAACAAAAAATGAAAAATAATTGAAATAGGATAGAACAAAATAAAATGAATGAATGAATGAATGAATGAATGAATAAATAAACAAACAAACAAACAAACAAACAAACAAACAAACAAATAAATACATAAATAAATAAATAAATAAATAAACACAAAACAAACAAATAAATAAATAAATACATGCAAACATACATACATACAACTAGATAAATAGAGAAAATCTTGAATTGTAAATTATAAAGATTATAAAGAATATATTTTTTTATAAAAAATTATAAAACCTAAATCTATATAAACGTTTGGAAAATAAAAAATGTGAAAAATTATTTAAAATAAAATATAAATAAATATATGCACCTATATAAAGCCTAAAAATTGAAATGATAATTAAATTATTTACAGTAGTGATGTCAAAAAAAGGATCAATACTGGAATATTGGGTTCCTCGCAGTATTGAAAATGGTATTGAATATCGGAAGTTTTCAGGGTATCATATTGAAGTTAAAAAATCCAGTAATTTACAGTAAGTGAAAGTTTGAAGTGTCCTACAATAACAATATGCATGTTCATTATCACGATATTTTGCATTATTGAACATCGGTAAAGAAACTAGAGCCTCGTCTAAAGAGTTTCAGCGCTTTGATTGTTTACTGTGATGTTTTCTGGGTGGAAAACAAGTGTTATCACTTGTTCTTCAAGCTATTACTCATACGCTGATATGTTTTTTGTGTTTTAGGTTGTTGACCTCGCTCTGTTGGTTAAACAAGATATGACTCCCAAAACTGGTGATCCGTTTCAGCACGCCATTTCTGCAACTTACATCCAGTACTGCAGCTCCTCGGCTGAGGTGAACACACACACACGGCTTTATTTCACAATAGAACTCTTCTTATAAACTTTATAAGATTGATTCTTGAGACTGTAAGAAAGTAAAAAGTAAAAGAGAAAATAACAGAAAAAAATAGAAACAAATAAAAATAAAATAAATACAAAATTGACAGAACTGCAACAAATGGTATATGATAGGCATAAACAGTATATGATGTGCATTCATTTTCCAAATTAAGCAAATGAACAGGTCGCTACCGAAAGTTGAGATTGGCAGCATGGTGTATTAAGTCAAATAAATAATGAGAATAAAGGGAAAAAAGAAGAAAAATTGAAAAGAAAGGAAAATTTATTAAACCGAATAGGTTGGGGGTGGAAGGGACTAAGCCGACAAGAAAATGAATGAATGAATGAAGGCGGGGTTGGCTTGTTCATACTTGTGCAGTGTTTCCTCGGGGATTTTTTCTAGCCGTGGCGGCAGGACAGATCTTCCAACTACCTATGGCCTTATTTCAATGACAAATGTCGTGAGTGCAGTATTACAAGATGGCATTCATGTAATATGAGCTTGCCAATCTCTTTGTTTGCGCACCGATTTCCTCTGTTCATGCACAAAACTTCTTACAAGCCCTCAAATACACACTGCTCAAGGGCAGATTCTCTTGTGCGCTAAACGCTGCTGAAGTGTGATTCAGTGTGTTTATGTAACGAGTATATCTCCAACATTCATTAGATTTGCTAGGAATATTTCTGAATGTCTCCAGTAGACCTACAGAACAGCTTTGATGCGTCCTGAGGTAAAGTGAAACGGCCATAAAGTCCAGCAAGATAAAGTCATTGTATGCAGAACCATAGAGCTTTATCTATAAAATAGAATTATTGAAACTGTGTCCATCATAACTGAAAGTCGTGTTTGCTTGGCTCATCGCGCAGCCCTGTCGGTCAGTCAGTCAGTCAGTCAGTTAGCATGTCACCTTAAAGGGTTACACAAATAACACACAGCACTACTACGATTACAGAAAAGTTAGCTCAGTTATAATTCACTTACCTTTTAATGTGTTTTTGTGCGATTATAACCCGCTATTTAAAAACAACAACGAGGACTGAATGTTTCGAATGAGAAGCTGTGATGTAGCTGTGGCAGGAATGAATTTTGGTGCTTTTGAATGTAGCAGAAACTATCCTTGTGGTTACACTAGAACTCCTTGAAATGTGTGTGTGTGTATATATATATATATATATATATATATATATATATATATATACATATATATATATACTTTATTAGGTACACCTTATTAGTACCGGGTTGGACCCACTTCTGCCTTCAGAACCGCCTAAATCCTTTGTGGCATAAATTCAACAAAGTACTCAATTGGTACTAATGGGCCCAAAGTGTGCAAGGAAAATATCCCCCCACACCATTACACCACCACCACCAGCCTGAACCGTTGATACAAGGCATGATGGATCCATGTTTTCATGTTGTTGATGCCAAATTGTGACCTGACCATCCGAATGCGGCAGCAGAAATGGAGACTCATCAGACCAGGCAACGTTTCTCCAATCTTTTATTGTCCAATTTTGGTGAGTTTCCTGTTCTTAGCCGACAGGAGTGGCACCCGGTGTGGTCTTCTGCTGCTGTAGCTCATCCGCCTCAAGGTTGGACGTGTTGAATGTTCAGAGATGCTTTTCTGCAGACCTCGGTTGTAACGAGTGGTTATTTGAGTTACTGTTGCCTTTCTATCAGCTGGAACCAGTCTGGCCATTCTCATCTGACCTCTGGCATCAACAAGGCATTTGTGCCCACAGAACTGCCGCTCACTGGATTTTTATTTCTTTTTCGGGCCATTCTCTGTAAACCCTAGAGATGGTTGTGCGTGAAAATCCCATTAGATCAGTAGTTTCTGAAATACTAAAACCAACCCGTCTGGCACCAACAACCATGCCACGTTCAAAGTCACTTTCTTCCCCATTCTGATGCTCGGTTTGATCTGCAGCAGATCGTCTCGACCATGTCTACATGCCTAAATACATTAAGTTTCTGCCTTGTGATTGGCTGATTGGAAATTTGCGTTAAACTGTTGGACAGGTGAACCTAATAAAGGGTATCTCTTATTTTCACATCCCAATGTTGACAGGTATGAGTCAGACAGGCTCATGAAGTACATCGAACTACATTGTAACGCATATGATTCGATTCGCTCCTTCTGAATGGTTCTCGGGATATAGCGGCAAGCAGCAAGTGCCGTTTAGTGGCTTTTACCAACAAACTGTTATTTCTGAATGTGCTGAAGCTGCCATTTAGATGATTTGAAGTAAAAATATTTGTTGAACATATAGTACCTGCCGGCGCCACGTTGGCCTAGTGGGTAGCACGATCGCCTCACAGCAAGAAGGTCGCTGGTTCGAGTCCCGGCTGGGTCAGTTGGCATTTCTGTGTGGAGTTTGCATGTTCTCCCCGTGGTTGCGTGGGTTTCCTCCGGGTGCTCCGGTTTCCCCCACAGTCCAATGACATGCAGTACAGGTGAATTGGGTAAGCTAAATTGTCCGTAATGTATGAGTGTGAATGAGAATGTATGGAAGTTTCCCAGAGATGGGTTGTGGCTGGAAGGGCATCCGCTGCGTAAAACAAATGCTGGATAAGTTGGTGGATCATTCCGCTGTGGCGACCCCGGATTAATAAAGGGACTAAGCCGAAAAGAGAATGAATGAATGAATGAATAGTACCTGCCTAAAGCAGTCACTAAATGTCATCTCATTTGTGGTGGAAGTGGCGTTTGGCGGCTTTTGCATCTCTTCATATATGCAAACGTGTTGTGCTGGCTAATTAAACTTGTTGCACAACGGTCCCTCTTTAAAAGATGTCTTACGGTATTCTGATAAAACTGTGGACTAGTTTAAACGGACTGATAACGTAGGGACGTTCATTGGAAGAGAAAGCAAACATGTGTGTGTCCTCCTCTGTGGGTTTGACCCCTTGCCAAACAGAGCCGCCAAGAGTTTGTCCAAGGTGGTTTTGAGCTGCGGATCCGTTCCCTGCATGGACCTCACTGTCACTGAAACCACAGGAACCTCATCTGCCTCTGCCGCCAAGGCCACTCGGGCTATTTTTTATTGTAGCCTGAATTCCAGCATTGTTTTTTTTCTTCGGCTAAACCTTGGGGGTCGGTGGCGTTCCCGTGTGCCAGAATATGAGCCTGTGGTTTGAGCGATAGAGCCGAGACGTGTCGTAAGACTGCAGGTGATGTTTTCAGGGTCGCGCTCGGCTGTTTTGCAGCCCTGACCTCTTTTTTTATAACGTCAGAAGTTGCATGAAAGCCAATGTTTGCTTGAAGATGTTTGTGTGAGGAAGGTCGAACACATGCTGATCTCCGTAAGCAGTCTTCTAATAACCATACTATATACATATATTTTATATATATATAGTATGGTCATTAGAAGACTGCTTACGGAGATCAGCATGTGTCCCATATATCCACTGTTTTGTGTATAGGATTACGATTTATCCAAGTTTACTATTTACATTTATTCATATAGCTAAAGCAACTCACGAATCTGGGCAATAGAAGCAAGTTCACATGTAAAACTATATGTAGCAGATGTACATCTTCTTTAACCCTTTACCAGATGAAGAACCATACATGGCAACTTTATTGACATTGATTATATTTACTTTGTATACTCATTAGAAAACTATGGTGTGTTACAGGGGTTCTATCAAAACTTTAGAACTTTTATGACTTTAATAATAATAATAATGATAATGAAAATAATAATAATAATAATGATGATAATTAAAACAATAGTAATAATAATAATAATAAAAAATAATAATGAAAATAATAATAATGATAATTAAAATAATAATAATAACAATGATGAAAATACTACTACTACTACTACTACTACTAATAATAATAAAATAATAATGAAAATAATGATAATTAAAATGATAATAATAATAATAATAATAAAATAATAATGAAAATAACGATAATTAAAATGATAATAATAATAATAATGAAAATAGCGATAATTAAAATTATGATGATAATAATAATAATAATAATAATAATGAAAATTATAATAATAATGAAAATAATATTATTATTATTGAAAATAATAATAATAATAATAATGAAAATAAGAATAAATTATATATTTTAATTTAATAATATATTTTATAATGATGCATATGCATTATATATGTATGTATATAAATATCGCCGATGATTAGGGTTGGCCGATGTCAACTAATTTGTATGATGTCTAATGTGAAACATTGTGAGGAACAATGGCATTGTTATCATAGGCGGCGGAGAATTAATTATGAATAATTAATTAATTCATAACAAATTAATTATTTACAGCTGACAGCTGTCAATCAATTCAGTGGGCAGGGAAACCGCACTCCTACGTCACGTTGCGGTGGACCTCAGAATTGGAGTGATTTGGATCCTATTTTAAAATCAGGAAATGTTAAAAAAAAAAAAGAGAGAGACTTATTGTGTTTCTATGACTCCAATAATTCTGTGGACTTGAACTTGAACAATAATGTGAAATAAAAAAAAAAACAATAATGACAAGACCTTTAATGCTATAAAGCTGTTTTTTTATATATATATTGGATGGATGGACTGATTAGAATAGCATCATCTCATACATTTTAATTTGTTTCTGTTTTGTTATTAGGCTTCGAGCAGCAAAAAGGATTTGGATTCTCCAGATAACACCCCTCCCTCCACTCCATCCGGCGCGGGACACCAGGGGAAGATGCACTCAATGGCACAGGGCAATGGAGGACCCAATCAAGACCCCAGCAGTAAAGCTAAACAGAGGAAGAGGAAGAAGGTACACAAATGTTGCAGACAGACATACAGATAGACCGACAGACAGACAGAAAGACGGATGGATGGATGGATGGATGGATGGATGGATGGATGGATGGATGGACAAACGGACAGATGGATGGATGGTTGGATAGATCGATAGACAGACAGACAGACAGACAGACAGACAGACAGACAGACAGACAGACAGACAGA
>CAIGQQ010004828.1:838456-848502 GCA_903798035.1 Danio albolineatus | reverse complement strand
TATATATATATATATATATATATATTAGGGTCAATTTATTTTTGCCCCTTTAAGTCTGTGTGAACCAGAAGTTGCTGAGACATCTATTTTAGTATGTTGCTGTACTTCTAACTGACACAGAATATTGAGTAGGGGGGGGTGGCTTTCTTCATAGCAAACTAACAGTAGCTGTGTCTCATTTCAGAGGCTGCATGCTCCGAAGGATAAATTCGAAGTACGCTGCGTCAACACGGCGCGATGAAGGCTGTCTCATTTCAAACAAATTCAAGAGTTCACACCTAGATATGCTTAGTGTTTATAGCAGGTTTGGCATGCTGTCCCGGGAGAGAACCCTGAGCTCGGAGATACTTGAGCCCAAGGCTCCTGCCCAGTCAATAAGCATATAAGGGGATCCGAGATCAGGTAGGTCTCGAAAGCTCCCCCTTAGAAAAGGGAGGAAAAAAGGAGGAGATGGGGTGGAAGGGGGGATTCTTCCAAAACGAAGATAGAGCAGTAGGGAAAAATGGTCTGTTTATAGTAAGCTTAGATTGCTCTGATTGGATTATTACTGATTACAGATGAGCAGCCAGGTGTGCTTAATCATATCACATGCTCTTCTGGAAATTAGTTTATGAAACTTCACTTCGAAGGCTTCTTCAAATGCAGCCTCAAAATGCATCTTTCGCTTCCTAGGTAATGAAGGACACAACCGGTGGATCCTTTGCAGCCTCAAACGTCCCAAGATTCATTGCGGGCTGATAATGGCAGGACGTTTTTACAAGAAAGCATCGGATTAAATGTATGAATTAGGTTTTATTTGACTAAGATATCTAAACACATGTTAAAAAACAAAGAGTATGACATGTCTAACTAAAGAGTGATTTCAGAGACCGTTTACATTTTTATGTGTACATAAATGGCTCAGAGGAAATATATTTTCAGCTTCTGTAAACCTCGCTCTGCCTTCAGATCACTTAAAATAAGTTTTAAAATCACTTGGAAAAAACGTTATAACAAATTTTATTACTGCTTATTAACGGCAGCTGTTATAGTTGCTAGGTGATGAGATCTGTCCTCTGTAGGGTCGATCGTTCATTCATTCATTTTTTTGTTGGCTTAGTCCTTTTATTAATCCGGGGTCGCCACAGCGGAATGAACCGCCAACTTATTCAGCATTTGTTTTACGCAGCGGATGCCCTTCCAGCTGCAACCCATCTCTGGGAAATATCCACACATTCTCATTCACACACATACACTACGGACAATTTAGCTTTCTCAATTCACCTGTACCGCATGTCTTTGGACTTGTGGTGGAAACCGCAGCACCCAGAGGAAACCCAATCGAACACGGGGAGAACATGCAAACTCCACACAGAAATGCCAACTGACCCAGCCGAGGCTCGAACCAGTGACCTTCTTGCTGGGAGGCGACAGCACCACCGTGTCGCCCAGGCTAGATCGTTCATTCATTCATTTTCTTTTCGGCTTAGTCCCTTTATTAATCCGGGGTCGCCACAGCGGAATGAACCGCCAACTTATCCGGCATTTGTTTTACGCAGCGGATGCCCTTCCAGCCACAACCCATCTCTGGGAAACACATCCATACATTCCCATTCGCACACATACACTATGGACAATTTAGCTTACCCAATTCACCTGTACCGCATATCTTTGGACTGTGGGGGAAACCGGAGCACCCGGAGGAAACCCACGCAACCACGGGGAGAACATGCAAACTCCACACAGAAATGCCAACTGGCCCAACCGGGACCTGCCCCAACCGGGGATCGAACCAGCGACCTTCTTGCTGTGAGGCGAACGTGCTACTCACGCGCCACCGTGGCGCCCAGGCTAGATCGTCTCATTTCAAAATGCTCGGTTCGGCTTGTCTGGACTTCGAAGAACTCACCTTTAAAGTTTGCATCCTTTGGAGGATGCAGCCTCTGAAATGAGACACAGCTAGTAAGGGGGGGGGGGTGGTTAGGGATATTAATATACAGTTGCTATGGAAATGCTCAAGTTGACGTCAACAAAAGAACCACCACCGATGGAAGCAAATGGTTACTTTCATTGAAGATTACCAAAACAACAACAACAAAATTCAGTGAATTAATAAGCACGAATTAATTGTTCTCCTTAATAATAACAATGTAACATAACAAAATAGTCATTGTAAATTTGGATTTCAGTTGATTTTTTTAATCAATTGGCATAATTCTTGCAACAAGCTCATAAATCATTAGCAATAGGTATTGACTAATATGGAGTCTCAAAGGGGGGCAGAAAGACGCTTGGGAAAAGTTGTAAAGTCTTTAATTATGGGCTCGTAAAATGGGTAAGTTCTTGAAAAGGGGCGGCTTTTTCTCTTTCTCTCTGCTCGGCTCTGCATAATCACTTTTTCCTTGACCACTCTTCCCAACGTGGGTGCAGATTTCCCATAAGTGACTCACGTGGAGGAGCGCAGAAACAGCAGACAGTTGGAGCTTCACACCTCAGTGGCTAAATCAACCGGCCGGTGCGACTGGCAGGCAGAGAGACGTCCTGAGCAGGTGTCTGGATTTTCACATGTCGTGTCCCGAAAGAGTTCACCATCGGCAGGTTCCAGGCTCGCAGGGACTCGCTGTCACATATCAAACCTGAACAAACACTCGCGCTGAGCTCTGCGTAAGGTCATGTTGTCTGTTCCTAAGAATAACTGGCTGAATCGAGCGTTGTGTGGAGGAGAATCTGGAAAACTTTTTTTGACGTCTCTGTCATCGCTGCATTAGCACTTCTACGTTATTCCCGGTAGGTGGAGAGAAAAGTAAACCTTTAGGGATTAAAACTAGTGGGAAAATACCTACCAAGCTGTTTTGTGTTTTAAAGACATCTTATAGACATATAAACATACAGCTCAAGTCACAATTATTCACCTTCCCTTGGATGTTTTTTTTTCTTCATATATTTCCCAAATGATGTTTAACAAAGGCAGGTAACTTCTGCCGTCGACCACTGACCACTTTCCTCACGCTGTTTACCGCTGTCTCCACACACGCTCTTCCTTCTACGTCATTAAACCGTGGAGAAGTACCACATTGTCGCAAGTTTAATGACGTACAAAACGGAACGCCTCACTAAATCCGATCTGCCTGTTTACATTATAGGTGCATTGTCACATATCTGATTAATATCTGATTTATTTACACATATGAAGGAGGCCTGAAACTGATCTCTGAATATCTCAATGCATGCGTTTATTTTGTTTACATGGTCATAGAACAGATCCGATCTGTGTCACATATGAGCAAAAAATCGGAATTGGGTCACATTTAACTGGTAGTGTAAACGGGGCCTAATAGACATCTAACAACTAGTCAAAATATCAACACATTTTTTAATTATTAAGAATTTTATAGACAAGTAAAAAGATTTGTCTTGTTTTTATAAACAAATAAGTAAAAAATAAGTGAGTTTATTCTTGAAACAAGGTAAAATAATCTTGTTTTTGGTTGTGTAATTACGCACCCCATTGCAAGACTATTTTGCTTATTTAAAAGGTCCCGTGGAATTAAAATAAAGTTTTTTTAGATGTTAGTAAGAGTATTGTTAGTTTTTAGGATATCCATTAGATAGTGTGTCAAAATAGTAACACAATTCATGTTTAGAAGATACAAAACATTTTGGATAAATATCCAAAGCTTGCAGTTTGTCACTATCACCTCAAATCTTGCCCAATCAAATGCTCTCTAGTATTTAACATGCCCCGTCCCTCTCAGTATGCTTTTATTTGCATTTCATTTGATGCGCTTGAGATCAACCACTCTCACTGGCAGAGCTGCAATAAAACAAAACACTACTAGCTATTTTTAAAAAGGGGACGAGCTACTTATTTCCCGCCCTCTCTTAATGTTTCAGTTGAGATTACGAATTAAAAAAAGCACATTTCAAAGCACTTAATGGGACTTTTAAGAGAAAAACTCACTTAATTTTGACTTATTAAAAACAAACAATAATAACAAAAATTCTAAATACGAAAAGCATATTTTACAGTGTTGGACACCCTTGAGAATGAAAAAACAGATACTGCCACCAATGGGAGTGGAAAGACATGCGCTATCTCGCTTTAGTTAGCTTCTTTTACTGTGTTCAATTCAATTCAATTCATCTTTATTTGTATAGCGCTTTTACAATGTAGATTGTGTCAAAGCAGCTTCACATGCATTATAAAAAATTGAAACAGTGTCAGTCCAGTTTTCAGTGTTGAAGTTCAGTTTAGTTCATTTCAGCGTGGTTTAATAGTCACTGCTGAGAGTCCAAACACTGAATAGTAATCCATCGATGCGCAGCCCTACAGGTCCCGAACCATGCAAGCCAGAGGCGACAGCAGCAAGGAAAAAAACTTCACCAATTGGCGAAAGTGAAGAATTAAAAAAACCTCGGGAGAAACCAGGCTCAGTTGGGCACGACCATTTCTCCTATGGCCAGACGTCTTGTGCAGAGCTGCAGTCTATGGCGCCGGGGCTGGAGAACGCTGGACATCCATCATGGAGAGACCACAGGCCGTTCAGGGCTTTGTAGGTAGTCAGTAAGATTTTAAAATTTATACGATATTTAATAGGGAGCCAATGCAATGCTGAAAGAACTGGAGTAATATGATCATATTTCTTTGTTCTAGAAAGCACTCTAGCAGCTGCATTTTGAACTAGCTGAAGTTTGTTTATCAGGCCAACAGGGCAGCCGCCTAGTAATGCATTACAGTAATCCAATCGAGACGTCATGAAAGCATGAATGAGCTTTTCCGCATCAGACATTGATAGCATGTGTCGAAGTTTGGCAATATTTTTAAGATGAAAAAAAGCAGTTTTACAGATGCTTGAAATCTGGCCTTCAAATGACAGGCTGCTATCAAAAATCACCCCCAAATTTTTGACTGAAGATGAGGACTGAACTAAGAAACCATCAAGGGTTAGACAGTGTTCTAAGTTTTTGCGTGTGAGATTTTTGGGACCAATAAGCAAGACCTCAGTTTTATCTGAATTTAGTAATAAGAAGTTATTAGTCATCCAATTTTTAATATCAGCGATACAATCTGTTAATTTAGTAAATTCATACAAGTTATCAGGTTGAGAGGAGATAGAAAGTTGTGTATCATAAGCATAACAGTGGAAGCTAACTCCATGTTTTCTAATGATATCACCTAGCGGTAGCATATATAGTGTGAAAAGTAAGGGACCAAGAACTGAGCCTTGTGGTACCCCACAGTGTACTTTTGATCTGTATGATGTCTCTTCATTAACTGATACAAATTGATAACGTTCAGATAGATAAGACCTGAACCAGGCCAATGCAGTTCCTGTAATACCAACATAATTTTCAAGCCTATCAAGGAGAATATTATGATCAATTGTATCAAATGCAGCACTGAGGTCCAATAGCACTAAGAGAGTTCTGCTGCACTGTTCATGTGCAGCTTTTTGGTCCAGATGTTAGTCAAGGTGAGGTGACAACACAGTTGTGTTTCGTCGCTGCTAGTTGTTGGATTGGCCTTTAGATTTCCACAGACAGCCTAAATTTAGTCTTGTTTTAGTCATGACGTCTATGATTAGATGTCAATTTTATGTCTATTAGACTTCTTTCAAACACAAAAAATGCTTGCTGGCATATTACCCAGAGTAAAAGATAAGAGCAATCCAAATCCTCTAAAGGATTGTTAGGCTGCATTAATTAGGGCAACCATAGCTGGAAACACTTCCCAAAAGACATTATAATTTGAACAGCATCTATGCTTATTTGAACCTATTTCTCCTTATTCTGAGGTCTCCATAATCCTGGACCAGGCCGTATCCTGAGCAGTTGGTGGTCATGGAAGAGAGGAGAGCCTGAGATGGGCGTCCAGTGTTCTCCAGCCTCCAGCACCTAGACTGCAGCTCTGCACAAGAAGGGGAAACGATCGTGCCAAACTGAACCTGAATTCTCTTGAGGTTTATTTTTCCCTTCACTTCGTCAATTGAAGTTTGTTCCTCACCACTGTCGCCACTGGCTTTCTGCATAGATGATAACATAAGAGCATTTGTTTTTGTAAGAGCATAAGAGTTTTTGTTGCATTTTGACCACCAGGTGTCCCTAGCATTTCGAACGCTTGAATCAGGGAATTATTTTGCAATCGGTTTAGTTGTTTCAAAGCTTCATTTCTTCCATCACTAGTGTTCGGTACAGTATGGTTTGCTTTTTTGGACAGTGGAATCAGACACACAGTGGGGGGAAAAGTACAGTTGACTTGAAATTTTCACCAGATGTTGGTAACAACCAACAAAATCCAAATATACAAAGAAAACAAACTAGATTAGTAGTTTACAAATTAGGTTGTGTAATAAAATGAAATGACGCAGTGAAAAACTATTGAACACGTGAAGAAAGGAAGGTGTGGAAAGGCAGTGAAAGCCCAGTCAGCAGCTGAAATCTCTCAGTTGTTCAGCAACCCTCTGCCATCTTTATCTTCAGCCAAACGCAGTAGGACAGGGGGTCACATGACCTGTCAAATAAACATGTCCGGCACTCTCAATGAGTCACAGATGAGAACGGGCTTTTAAAATACTTTCTCTGTGTTTTGCAGTGATGTGGCTGATAGTGCTGTGATTTACACAGGAGTTATTGAATAAAGACGTCTTTCACAGAGCTCTGATTGATAAGGATCTTAGAGCAGAACGGACTCTGTGGATATTGATGCTGAAAAACATGCCTTGGTGCATGACGGGATATGTGTTCATATCTTCAATGACCATTACTGTATATGCATTGATATCACTGACACTGTTAATGCACATCGAGACTGATGCCTTCAGAAAAGTCTGTTTTGATTATCCATGAAGGGAATTTTATGTTTAATATTTTGGTTGTAATCAGAGTCCGCTAGGTTGATCTAACTTTCGATTACCGCCGCCTAATTGAATTCCAGGGAATTTTCTGGAAATCTTCGTATTGATGTATTATGTTTCCATAACATGTATCATGCAATAAGCTGCCAGTTATTTAACATGTTACACCTGGACGACTGTAATATGATTATTAGTGGTGCTTGCAAAGTCAAGCTAGTGCACATATTTAGGACTTAAGAGACTTTTTGACCACCTATCCAACCTCGTATCATCTTTATGGCTTTTGCACAGGACAGCCCATACACTTTAAAATTTAACATTTTTTTAAAAATCAAATTAACTCTTTTCTTGTCATCTCAGCTTAAATAAGTCAAACTGACTAAAATGTTGTTAAACTGAATAGCTAAAAATGTGGTTGAATCCTGAATAACCTGAATAAACCTGATATATGGCTAAACTATATACAAAATTACTAAAATTTGATGGGATAGTATAACCAATGTTGGGGCAAATATAGACAAACCCAAACATTGGGTTAGAAATGTCCGATTAAAATTGAGTTGAACATTTTTAAAGAGCACCTATTATGCATTTAAAAAGGGTCCTATTTTGGTTTTGAGGGTCTCCAATAACAGGCTGATATTCATGCAAGGTCAAAAAACACTTTCATTGTCTTATAATATGCATTTATTTTGACCTAATTATCCCAGCGACTCCCATATGATTCATTTGTTCCTAAACCCCTGCTTAGCGCGATGCTAATCTGCGCTGATTGGTCTGATGACCCAGTCTGTTGCGATTGGTCGACTGCGTTCAGTGCGAAACAGAGAGAAACGCCCACCACGCTTTATCAACATTGTTGAAGTAGTCAGAGTGCAGAGTGTATGTGTAAGCCCAATGCAGGAGTGCATTAAAGCAGTGTAGTTAAACACCGGCATATTGCTCTGTTCTTAACCATGACACACATTGAGTATTAATCTACACAGTGGCAAAAGTTGAACTATTTTAAAACTTGACCGCCGCACGTGTGTAGGAACAGCTGACGGTGGCCATAGCATCGACAAACAGCAGAGGATCGCAAGCTCACAAATGCATTTGAATCCATAAACAAAGCAGCACGCATCACGTTTTCAATGTAGTGAACTTGTGGTACACTTATGAAGTGAAGGAAGAAACTGGTCCCCCGTTGTAAGCGTGTAGATTGCTGAAGCACTCGTCAGAAAAATGACAGGAACACAGCACAAGGCTGGGGCTATAATGCTGAGGTATTTGTGGGCAGGAGTTTGAATTTTCCTGGGTCTGCGAGTGCAGTAAATGGGTGGGGCTTGAGTTTCGTATCGACGTCACGCCGGCATGGGCTAAAGATTTGTTACCCTGACGATTCATTTGAACCACTCTGTCGACTCTTTTATAGATGAATCAATAGTTTTAAACACTGTGCACTTTCAGATTTAAGCCTTAGCTGGACACTTCACTTCACTTTGAGCTGTTTTAAACACTGCATGGAAGCTCATTTTCAAAAACCTATAATAGGGGCTCTTTAACTCAATGCTGGGTTTGTCCATATTTGATAAATTAGGAGTGTTGCTAGACATAAAGCTCTACTGGGACACGGCCCCACTCATATATATATAATTGTTATTATTCAAATGTTATTCTAAACAAATAACAGAAATGAAACCTAAATGTAACTGGAAAACAATTTAAAGGCACAACTGATCATTTAAGAAATCTTTTGGATAAATATTAATTTCATTAGACTGAAATCCTATAGACAGTTCTATAGAATACAAAAAAAATGATGTTTTATAGAATTATCAGTTGTCCTAGACTTGACACATGGCCAAGAATTAGGTTTATTAAGTTTTACCTCCCTTACTCATCATCCCTCTTTTTTGATTCATACAAAAAAAAAAATTATCATAAGATTGTCTTATAAGCTAATTATCATTTAAACTTCAGTTTTGTCGACTTGCAAAACTCACTGGGTGACGAGTCTGCCAACACCTCCACATAAAAATGCCTTGTTGATGCCAGAGGTCAGAGGAGAATAGCCAGACTGGTTCTGAGGTATGCAGAAGAGCATCTCTGAACGCACAACACGTCTAACCTTGAGGCAGATGGGCTACAGCAGCAGAAGACCACTTGTTTTATGCTCAATCCACTTCAATGTACTAAAAAAAACTTAATCAGTTTGTGTTGAGACAACATGAATGAATTGCGTGGAACCCAGCAATTTTACAGAGTATTTTGGGAAATATTTAAAAACAAATTAACATTTAAACTCTACATTACATATACTATTAAAACCAAACATAAACTTAAATATCACAAATCTGACCTGCATATATTATATCAGATTTATATAGCAGAAGTAAAAATCCAGAATTGCGTGACTTGGAAGTGTAGCTAAAGCTTGAATGGTGTTTATTATGAGAAATAAAAAAAAATTGAGAAAGCTTAGTGTTTAACTGCATTTAGAAAGCTTTTAAAGCCCAACAAATAAGCCTCTAGCGCTGATTTAATTTTAAGCCGTGATCAGTGATTTGTTCAAATATGCAAACGTGGACACGGCTAATTGCGAAATGAACAAAAGATGTGACACGGCTAATGATACCAAACCGTTCTCACACTAATGAACAGACCCTCGAGGTAGCCAGTGCTATCAAAGCATGTGGGGCAAAGAATATGTTTTTTCATCCGCAGCCTGACTAATTATACGAAAATAACAGCCAAGATGGAACAGCATACCTTTTCTTCAGAAAGACCGGAGGATTTTTGCTTAGCTTGGCATTTGAAACGGCTCCTCGATATTTGACACCTCTGCAAAGTAGTTTGCCAAACTGAACCGTAGCCACGTCCAAAAGCCCAGAGCACAAATACAGCTCTGAGCACCTGGGTGTCTTGATGCTTGACAAGAAACAGACCACAGCCTAAAAAAAACCTACTTCAGCAAGCCTCTGTTTCTTTAAACAGGTGGTCTCAGGGCAGACCGTGTTTAAAGTGACGTTTAGAACTCCTTCAGTAGATTAACTAGTCTGCAAGGACTACAAATGTGCTCCAATTTGCAGAGAAAAACTCCTAAGACTGCTGGTATGTTACATGTGCTCACTTTATAAAGCATATGATCATTTCAGGATTGCAAGTAATAACAAATAAAAATAATGCAAATAATTAAGAGAGAAATTCCATGCAAATGCCATGAAAAAAAAA
>CAIGQQ010004828.1:801258-813456 GCA_903798035.1 Danio albolineatus | reverse complement strand
TGAAACACTCCGTCTGAAGCTGAGAAACACAACTCGGGCATAGGTAAATATACAGTATGTCACAAAAGTGAGTACACCCCTCACATTTCTGCAAATATTTATTTATATCTTTTCATAGGACAACACTGCAGAAGTGACTCTTTGATACAATAAAAAGTAGTCAGTGTAAAGTTAGTTTAGCAGTGTAAATTTAGTGTCCCTTCAAAAAAAACTAAAAATACGACCAATAATAGCTGAACCCCTGGCAACAAAAGTGAGTACACCCCTAAGAAAAAAATTGAAAAGTTAATATTTTGTGTGGCCACCATCATTTTCCAGCATGGCTTTAATTCTGCTGGACATGGAGTTGACCAGAGCTTCACAGGTTGCCACTGGAATCCTCTTCCACTCCTCCAGCACAACATCACCAAGGTGGTGGACATTTGACACCTTGTGCTCCTCCACCTTCCTTTTCAGGATGCCCCAGAGGTGTTTTAAGGGGTTTAGGTCTGGAGACATGGTTGGCCAGTCCATCACCTTTACCCTGAGTCCCTTTAGCAAGCCAGTGAGGTGTATTTGGGGTCATTATCATCCTGAAACACTGCTTTATGGCCCAGTTTCCGGAAGAAGGGGATCATGCTCTGCTTTAGTATGTCACAGTACTTGTCAGAACTCAAGTTTTCCTCATTGAATTGTAGCTTCCCAATGCCAGCAGCACTCATGCAGTCCCACATGATGACACTCCCACCACCATGTTTAATGATAGACAAGACACACTTGTCTTTGTACTTCTCACCTGGTTGCCACCACACACGCTTGACACTATCTGAACCAAATAGGTTTATCTTGGTCTCATCAGACCACAGGACATGGTACCAGTAATCCTGGTCCTTAGTTTGAATGTCTGCGGCAAATTGTTTGCAAGCTTTCTTGTGCATCTTTTTAGAAGAGGCTTTCTTTGAGGACAACCATGCAGACCAATTTGGTGCAGTGTGCGGCATACGGTCTGAGCACTGACAGGCTGACCTCCCATCCCTTCAATACCTGAAGCAATGCTGGAAGCACTTATCCGTCTTTTTTCAAAGACAATCTTTGGATGTGACGCTCAGAACGTGCACTCAGCTTCCTTGGCTGACCATGGTGAGGTCTGTTCTGAGAAGAACCTGTCCACTTAAATGCATTGAATGGCCTTGGCTGCAGCATAGTTTCAGAGTGTTGCTATCTTCTTATAGCCTAGGCGTAATGCAAAGTAACAATTTGTTTTTTCAGGTCTTCTGAGAGTTGTTTGTCGCGAGATGCCATGTTGAACTTTCAGTGGCCAGGTTGAGAGAGTGGAAAAGCTTTTATACCAAATTTAACTCACCTGCTATCTGGAAACACCTGAGACAGTGTAAAACTAATGAGTCACATGCCACAGGGGAAGGAAAATGTCTAATTGTGCTCAATTTGTACATTTTCACAGGGCTTCAGCTATTATTGGCCGTATCTTTAGTTTTTTTGAAGGGACACTAAATTTACACTGCTAAACTAACTTTACACTGACTCCTTTTCATTGTGTCAAAGAGTCATTTCTGCAGTGTTGTCCTATGAAAAGATATAAATAAATATTTGCAGAAATGTGAGGGGTGTACTCACTTTTGTGACATACTGTGTATATATATATATATATATATATATGTATTAATAGATATATATATATATGTGTGTGTGTGTGTGTGTGTGTGTGTGTATATATAGACACACACACACACATATATATATATATATATATGGCTGGAATAAAAGCAGTATAGCTATTTTTGAAAATCAATTTTATAAGACGTTGGACAAAAGAGCCACTCAGTGACAGAACAGTTTCTCTGATGGACTGATTTATTTAGTAATTGATGAAAGTCAATTAAAGCCAGTCATTAATCCAATTTACAGCTGAAAAGAGCTTCTTAAACTAAGAGCGGCTCCACATGGGGAAAACAGCATATTTACATTGACGAGGCTGCGTTTGCACAAATAAGAAAAGGAGTTTTAAAAACAGAAGTGTGTGAATGTGAAAGCGGACACCGAGACGTACAGAGTGTGTGTTTCAGATCTTGCTGCTGAGGGTCTGTTTGTCCAGCATCAGGTCAGCGAATCTCTGCTGCAGCTCTTTCTCTCGCTCCTGCTGACGCTGAACATCTTCTCTCAGAGCCTGGACACAGAAACACACAAATACAGTCAATACAGAAGAAACTGCACATGCAAACAGCTAGAAAACAAAGCTCAACAACATCAAAACAAGATCATTTCAAAAGGTATATTTTATGGCTCTTTCCACTGAGTGGTACAGTATGGTATAGTATGGGTCAGTACAGGTCATCTTTATCAGACTTGCGTTTTCCACTACTCAAAGGCTACCAACAGTACGACAGAAAGCTTCAGCCAACATCATTCTAGCTCACGGAAATGTCAAAGTGAAGCTGTACAGGTCGCTCACATATCATATCAGAAGCACTTCTCACAAAACAAATGCTTTTTTACTAAGGGATTAGTATTTTAGATTTTTATACAAATGCTTTTATACTAAGGGATACTGTTTATAGCAACATATTTGGTCATTTGCCAAGGTAGGCCTAAGTTTAAACTAGTTTTGCTCTTTGCAGCGCAATATTTGTCTGAATTTTTGTCCGTTTCTACATGTTAGATTTTCTAGTCCCTCCACTGAATCATCTGTGACAGGCAGAGAGATAGAGAGCATGTGTGCTGTTTATACCTGCTAATATAATTAAGATGCGATTTCATCAATCCGATCACAGGTGAACAAATAAGACATTCCCAGTCACACCTGGAGTGTGTTTCCAGTCACATTCTCAGTCACACGTTTCTTTTGTCTACTTTCTAGCGTTTCTCTGTATATCGGCTTTGTCTTAACAAAAAGCTGGCCTACCTACAGTATAGCAGAATTTCCACAATTTACATTTCATAATAAACCTACAACTCTTATAAAAGTTACCATATCAATTACATACGCATTCACAAGTGTACTCTATAGAGTCTTTGAAGCAAAAAAGTTCAATTCAATTCAATTCACCTTTATTTGTATAGCGCTTTTACAATGTAGATTGTGTCAAAGCAGCTTCACATAGAAGGTTATAGTAAACTGAAAATGTCAGTCCAGTTATTAATGTTGGAGTTCAGTTCAGAGTTGTTTAATATTCACTACTTAGAGTCCAAACACTGAAGAGTAATCCATCGGTGCGCAGCTCTAGCTGCAGTCTAGGCGCCGGAAGTCTTTTTCAGAAATCTCTGCTGTTAAATATAGGTGAATTTTGCATAATGAAACAACATATCAGGACAGGTAGGAGAACATTCTGCTTTATTTATCTTCTTTAAAACAAAAGCAATCAGCCAAACACACAGGATCAGTGTAATATTACATTACTTATGCTCATAGATTAATTATGAAACTTATCTTTGTGATCTGCCAAAAAAAAAAAAAAAAAACCTACACCTGAGAACAAGTAATAGGTTGAAAAGTTCAAAGACTGATCGTTAGATACACCAAAGATTAATTATATATCAGGTTTAAACAACACAGATGCAAGAGATTAGATCCAGCATCAACTCTTGAGATGTTTTGGCCACCATAAAGCTTTGCGCTTGGAGGGGAGCCGATCGCGGAGCTGCCGCTGACCGCTTGGAGCTTCCAACATTTTTAAAGACGCACTTTCTTGACACAAACTGCCGATTTGGCTTTAAAATAACTACATTCTCGCTTGAAAAACTCTTAAAACTTGATTTTGTGGCATAGTTGATGAGTGTTTTCCTAATTTTGTGGATTTCCCGTCCACCATTAACAGCCCTCATCGGTTTCATGCGCAGCACATGCGAGTTGCTGTAGTAACTGTAAACGTTTGGGAGAAGCGCATTTATTTCGACCTGTGATCAAAACTGACTGGAACTACCTGTGCGTTTCAACGAAATATACCACACCCACCAGCCAATCAGAATCAAGAACTTAAACAGACCATGGAATAAATGGGATTAAGACTTTAATACTTTAAGAGCCTTAATTTTCTCATAATTGATTTGTCAACTTCTAATACTTAAGACCCCGCGGACAACCTGTGCTAGAAGAGATACAGTTATTTATTCCATTAATTGTATTTCATTAATGTCAACCCCAACAGTAATTATACAGAGTATTATTCATATTATTTATTAAATTACCCATTAAATTGGATTTTATTAACATTAACCCCTACCTCAACACTCACAATACTGTAAAAATATGAATGATAGTCGTACAGTGTTACAAAAAGTATGCTCTGTTGACACAAGTATCCTCAGCTGTATCCCATCTAGACTTCCCCCTCATTATTCTCACTGACTGAATGGCTTTAAGTGTGTGTAATGATTGAATACTGGATTGATCTAGAAGTGTGTGTGTGTGTGTGTACCTCTTGTCTGCGTGGGATGGCCAGATCCTCCTGCTTCTTGAGCTCCATGAAGGTGTGCAGCTCCAGGTTGGCCTGCTCCAGCTGATCCCACACTTCACTCAGCTGCTTCAGCAAACCCATCGCCCGCGACTGATATCCACCCAGCAGGATCTTCATCTTCTTCTCCATCTTCGCTGCTCGTTTCGCCTCTGCAGTCATGTGCCCACGGTTCATCTGATGGAGAAACACAGAGGAAGTAAATTACAATCGGCAACAAATTATAAACTAAAAAAATAAATGAAGAAATAAAAATCAAAGAGAGAGAGAAAAAAACTTGAAATTCCAAGAAAGTTTAAACCATAGATTATTAAAGATATGGACGTGGTATCCGCGATGTCACCCGTAGGTTTCTAAAGAGCGCAAATGAAGATACAAGTAGGCGTGTCCAACCGTCGCCATTCTGTTGACGCATCATTGCACTGACCAAATAAGGGCAAAGGGGCGGAGAGTGAGCGGAGCTACAGATGCCTGCTAGCATTTTGCTTAGATGGATTTATCTTTGGGAGAAACGCTTAATACTTCATTACCTGCTATTCGTTTGTGTTCTGACCACATGTGCTTGGTTGTTTACTATATCAATATCAGTGTTTAGTCTTTTAAAAACACTGTTGTAATACATTGAGCCACTAAACATTGTTCTTGTGACTCTTTTCTACAGAAGGAAAATGCCAATTACTTCTAAATTACTTCCAAATCCATCTGTCAGATTCTGCAGCGCATTACAGGTCTAAAGAAAAATATAAATTATAAATGATCTTTAATAAAACAAATACATTCATGGATATGGTATATAAGTACATAATTTCAATAACATGAGAAATGGAGGCCAATTGAATGATTTGTGAGCACAATTAAGTCCACACAGTATGCTATATTATCTGATAATTGTAGGAAATAATTCCAAAAGGCAACTGACTGTGTAAAGCCACATAAAACACAAAAATACAATGAATATGCTGAGATCAGCAGCTAATAAGTCAGAATCAGCTGAGCTTTATATATATATATATAAACAAATTAAATAAACAAAAAAAGTTACAAAATATTAAATGCTCAGCAAAAAATTAATAAAATGTTGGAAGAAAATGAAAAAGGTGAAAACATAAGAAAGAATTATAATATTATAACATTATAAAACTAATAAATACAAGAAATGTAAAATATGAAATATTTATAATAAAAAATATGAAATATATATATATATATATATATATATATATATATATATATAAACAAAAAAGAGAGCAACTTAAATTATGAAAAAAAATAAAACCAAATAAAAGTAATGTAATAAAATATTAAATGCTCAGCCCAAACAAAGTGAAAACAAAGGAAAATATAAATATTTAAACAAAAATAAAATAGCGCATAAAATATCCTATTCCTAATCAATAATATGAAACAAAAACACCACATGTATATATGCATATATATAAAGAAGACAACAACTTAAATTGTTAAAAAAAAACTAAGTTAAAGAAATATTTATTTCAAAATATTAAATGCTCAGCAGAAAATAAAATGTTGGAAATAATTTAAAACATGAAAACATTACAAAAAGAAAAAATAATACTACTATATAATAAAGAAAGTACAAGAAATTTAAAATATATAAAACATAAAAGGTTTTTTTTTCTTCACTTTCGCCAATTGGTGAAGTTTTTTTTCCTCGCCGCTGTCGCCACTGGCTTGCATGAACTGAACACACTGAACTGAACTAAACTGAACTTCAACTCTGAAAACTGGACTGAAAGTTTCAATTAACTAGAACTTCTGTGTGAAGCTGCTTTATCACAATCTACATTGTAAAAGCAATAGAGAAATAAACATAAATCGAATTCATAAAAACAAATTAAAAAATATCTAAATAAATTAATAAAAATTAATTGTTACAAAATATTAAATGCTCAGCCAAAAAAAAAAAAAAAAAAAATATATATATATATATATATATATATAAAGTGAAAACAACAAAGATAAAAAGTAAAGGAAAATATAAATATTAAATCAAAAATAAAATAGCACATAAAAAAATACTAGTATTAATCAATAATATGCAAGAAAAAAAACACCACAGGTGAAAATATTTCAAATAGATACTGCACTTATTTTGTCTAAATAAAAACTGAAAAAGAAAAATGTGGAAAACCAACAAAGAAAAGAGGATAAAAACAAATAAAATATGAAGTAAAAAATTGTAACTAAAAACAAAATTAAAGACGTAAGACGACAACGAAATGCCCAGATATTTAAAACATCAATAGTTAAAATGAATTTAAATATAAATACATAACACATATTAAAAACATGAAATGCCTAGATAAAATAAATAAATAATAAATGTAGAAAAAATATGTAGAGGCATTTACTCTGTAGATCCTGTCATGTTTAAACAGGAGGTCTGAGAAAAACCAGGATTCAATTTGTCCTTCAGACACTGGCTCCAGAAAATATTAAAACCAGCACAAAACGCAAACTATTTTCAGACGCTCAATTTTGCAATCAAGTGTGACATGCAAAAAAAGGTCAGCGAATTCATGAGATGGAGCAAAAACAATAAGACGTCCAACAGAGGAAACACACGCCACGACTCTGAGCTTTAACAAAGCATTACACAATATTACCAGCGCTGCTTTCATTGCTTTTCTCATAATCTCGGCTGTTTCCTTAGATTGCTGTAAGAAACTTCTTCAAGGAGAACTTTTTACAAGATGTGAAATAAGTCTCTGATGTTTCTAGAGTGTGAAGTTTTAGCTCAAAATATCACATGAATGATGTTTTTAACCCTTTGAAACTGACCCTTTTAGGCTTTGATACTAATTGTGGCATTTTGCCTGATTATTGTGGTATGATTTATGAATGTGTTGTGATTATATGCATGTATGCTATTTTGATTTTGGTTGTATATTTATTTTGTTTGTATTTATTTTCATTTGTTTGTTGTGCTTTGAGTTTAGGAAAGGTGCATCATAACTAAAATGGATTATTATTTCAGAGTTTAACCCTTTAAGACCTGCCATAGAACAATTCCGCCAGGGTATATCTTAGTATTTTTACATGCTGTGATGTCATTCTTTTGAGTATTTTCAAATGCCATATATCAATAAAATCCTTACATCCCCAACTTTAAGTTTATGTATGTCATAAATCAATATTAACTAAGTAAATAGCTTAAAAGTGCAATAAAACACCAAAAAATTGAAAAATCGCTTAGTTTTTATTTTAGTTTTTACTATATACAGAAATAACACAAATGTAAACCTCAAACTTGTCAATGTAAAAAACATGCACAAAACCCTTTGAAACTATATAAAACTATTTGGACTAATTACATCAATTCGTTTGTGAGATACACTTATTTTTATAAACAGTGTAGACAGAACAATTCGATTGATGAACAAAAAAATCTCTACAAATTACCACAAATCGGTGAGGGTTCTGAGGGCTTTAGTGTTCAAAACGACATCAATGTAAGTAAAATAATAAGCACGATTCAGCAATACAGCAAAAAATGTAAGTTTAAAGGTATAAAAGTTTGATGTCTTAGGCATAAAAGTGAAACGATAAGAGTAAATAGCGCGTCATACTATCGGGATTATTCTGTGTTATGTTTATATTCATACTCAAGCAAAGCATTGTTTATGAACATATAATAGTCAAAAGCAAAGCATTTATAAAGAATATACTAGCATGTCTTGGAATGGATCTAATCCTTCACAAAAGTCAGCTTCGTCTTCACTGGTAATAGAATCTTGAGCAGATGAGGAGTCGGAGAATTTTTCTTGTTTGACGCGAGTTATAACTCCAAAACATCGGACTATTTTTTTGTTTGTTGTGCGGTCACGACTTCATGCCAGTGTGTGTGTGTGTGTGTGTGTGTGTGCGTGTGTGTGTGTGTGCATGTGTGTGTGTGTGTGTGTGTGTGTGTATGTATGTGATATTGTGCCTGTATGTGTAAATGTGGATGTGTGTGAAAGAAATTATGATGTTCCGACACGGATAAAGTGAAACCGCTACGAGAAGAGCGCACGCACATACATAGTAAAGCGCGTGCATGTTAAGTATATCAAACAGCGCGCTGAGTGACATCACCACGCGAGACAAACCTGATAGGTTCAGTGCACACAAGGTAATTACGTCACATACATAGCAACCAATAACAACCTTTACAAAACACATTTGCAAACGCGTGCTATGTAATAAAGTGTTTTTTTGTTGTAAACATTTTAGGCAATTTGTGTAAACTCATTAAAGAATGAAAACATTGCAACAGGAGACTGTTTTGGGCTTGATCTGAAAGTATAACGTCTCTGATTTCATATGCAAAAAAAATTATTGCTCTACCTAAATGCTTTCGGTTTTTATTGGCTTTTAAACAGAGGCACACAAACCGGAGCACGGGCACTCCCGTCGGTCTTAGAGGGTTAACAGCAAACTCAGCCTGAGCTTCTGAGTACAAGAGCAGAAACATTCAAGATGTAATATGCACTGCACTTTAACCAGTCCTTACTTAAAACAATATTGCCTACAATTATTTTCCACCAATAGTCCGACTATGTGTACTCCTATTCATTGTCTTCTACGTATTACTGTCAACACTTGTATATTGTTTTGTTTTTTGGGAATATGTTGTGGTACTTTGCACTGTCATTGTATTTTGCACTGTTGTTGTACTGTACACTCTCAATTTTTTCACTCATCATAGTACACTTGCTGCTGATGATGTGACAATAAAAGTGATCTGATTTGAGCAGAAAACAGCAGAGAAGCACAAAAAAACAAAACAAAACATTTTTTTTGTTTTAAATAAGTATAAAAGTTATTATTTTGTAGTATTTAGCATATTATATTTAGCTATGCATGTTAGCTACTCTATATTTATATGTAATAAACTGTAAATACTTCAGTCTTATTTAACACTGGTTTTTCAGCCAGACGGCGCCATCTAGTGTCTACAGAGGAGACATGATGAAGATCTTACCTCCAGCTTCTTCTCCAGAGAGTCGATCCTGTCTTTCTTGCTGGCCAGGTTGGCTCTGGTGTAGCGGCTCTGACCGGGCAGGTACAGCACCTGACTGTAACACTCCTCCCACACCTGGTTATACGCCTCCATGGACAGATCTCCATGACCCATACCATGCTTGACCACCTCCATCTCCTGCACGAGCAGATCTCCAGCCTGACACACACACACACAAATACACACAAACAAACTATTAAAACAATGTTATTGTAAAGGATGATGATTAAACCATATTAACAAAAATAACTGCAAGCAAAAGAAAGCAGGTGAAAAACATTCTGTGTGGAACAATGAAAGGGTGATGACACGCACACGGTTAACGTTAAAGGGCCACGAAACCCCCCAGTCTCAGCGTGGTGTTTTCACACCTACAGTCTGTAAAAGCTCAGTAAAGTGGGTGTGTCCAGCTCGGTTTAGGTAGGAGTGTCGGGGGAGGGAAAGAGGGAAGGTTTTGCATATAAATGGGAGTTTCCATTTGTGCACGCGCTGACTTTCAAACCCACACACACACAGACCATTGACACAGACGCAGGGTGAGAAAGACGGACTATGTTCACATGGACTTCAGTCATCTAATTATTTGCCAAATTATTAATTTGTGGACTTTAACTGCAGTTTGGCACTTTAACGTTTATTCACGAACATTTCCTGCGTGTCCCCCGTGACAAACCAGATATTAAATGTTAGTAACTGCTGAAGGAGTGCAGATTTAATGGAGTATTTGAAACGCACGGCATATTTCAGGAAAATAAATCCTGCATTTCTCGGTAACTAAATGCACTCGGTAGGTAGCGTCAGAAAGCCCTGTGTGTATAGACTAATCTGTCACTAAATGCGGCGAAAAATCTACACGACAGTAATCGTTTGATTAAGATGTTTACACTTTACACGGATTCTTCAGTCTATAATACTGTAGTGATATTAACGTGCTGTAAACTCAGCAACAGTTTTAATCATTTGACTAAGGTCTGTCTTTAAACACTGAAAGAGTATTGCAGACGAAACCAACTAACTTTGCCATCTTCATCAACAAACAAACACCACTAAACGCCTACTTACCGATCAGGTGACATGTTCTCTGCAAACGTATTTATGACGCGTGGTAATACACCACTTTATTCCAACTGCTTGGGTCCACATGCGAGCTTTACTCTCATCTCGGGGAAATGGAAACAAATACTTTGTTGCGGCACATTTATCAACGCAACACCGACGAACCAATCCTCTCGGCTGGCGACAAAACGTAGCGTCTCTCTGCCGTTTGAAACTTGTCACAGGTAAACGCATCTTCCTGTATATGTAGTTAATGCATATTAATGAAGCTCCGCGTCATACACAATAGAGCGCTCTGATTGGTTTGAAAAAAGGCCATGTCATGAATTAATGCCGCACGCTGACTGACGTCAATTTGTTCGCTTCCGGGTAGACGTCCACTCTACACGCTGGACCATATGCAAAGACCTCAACGGCGTGACGCAGCCACAAAAATTAGTTTCAAACCGGAAGAACGAATTTGCTCGAAATAACGCAAAAACAACCAATTTTCACTTTTTAGTCAATTATATGTGTCCTAATAGTGTTTATAGCAGCGCGGGACACATATATGACTGTCAACAGCCCAAAAAATGTGTTTTGGTGTTTCATGGCCCTTTAAGGGTGGTTTATACATCTGCGTCGAGTGATCAGCGTGAATAGTAAAAGCGAAAGCAGCAACAGCTGGAGCTCAAGGAAATGGGAGCTTTTAAGCACTCGCACGCATCACATCAGCTGTGCCTCACTCATAACATCAGTGAACGAGGACATCACTCACAGTGCACCTGAACGTCCTCTCATTCACCTGCTTTCTTTTGCTCGCACGAACACTTGTCAGTCGTGATGCTTCTCGATTCGAAGAGCACATTTGCGCGCATATTGACAAACGGTCTTAAAATAAAATTCTAATCTTTAGGGACAAGGCAGCACTGGCAATTTAAAAATTATTTTCAGCCAGCCAAAGTGGCTAGTGGGGGTGTCTGTCTAACCCAGGGGTGTCCAAACTACGGCCCGCGGGCCATCTGCGGCCCGCAATCAGTTTAGTGGCGGCCCGCGAGGCTTTTTAAAAATATTAATAGAGTCTGGCCCGCTGTAGAAAAATAGATGTAATTCAATAAATAACCACCGGGTGTCACTATCACGCGCCTTCAATTAGACCACACTGAAGTAAAAATAATTGATATCCACGTTTTGGCGAGCCATGGCGCAACCAAGAAGAAGGAAAATCCACAGTGAGTGCAGGAAATGTCTGAGTTTTACAAGAGTTTGGATTCATCCAAATTTCCCTTGATGAAACAACGTCACTGTTCACATTAACAGAGTTTATGGTGAGTAAAATATATATTATGATTTTAAAATGTAGAAAATGATTCCATAATAATACACATATACATATATATATTATTATATAGAAAAAATAGGTGCTATATAGTACTTTTGTCAAATGGTGCTATATAGCACCTATATTTTAAGGTGCTCATAATGTTACTTTACCCTTCCGCAAATAAAACTGGCATAATAGTTATGAGAATTACCTGTAAGAAAAAGTGCTTACCAGTAGTTATGGTGCTTTATGGCACTTTAAACCCCCCAAAGAAGCACTGAAAAACCTTTATGGTGCTTTAAAGTTTCTTTACACAGTAAAAGTGCTAAATAGCACCTCAAATACCAAAAAGAACTACTGAAGAACCA
>CAIGQQ010004828.1:776850-801158 GCA_903798035.1 Danio albolineatus | reverse complement strand
TATTTATGCGTGTCTGTGAAATTGTAAAATTTGGCCCAGGACAACATCTTGTTTTTTGCATCTGGCCCTCGGCCCAAAAACTTTGGACACCCCTGGTCTAACCCAACACAGCAGATAGCGACCCGCAATCTGATTGGTGGAGATGGTTTTGACGCGGGGCGTCAAAACAAAAAAACGAGCATGAGGCGTTTCTTTAAAAATGACACTTTTACGCCTGGCTTTTTGCGCGTTGGTGTGCACAATCACATTGATGCCCTTTATTTAGTCACGAGGTGTCAAACGTCGACCGAAAACGCGAGCAAAAAACGTCTCGGTGTGCACGGGCCTTTAGTTTGGGACATCCTTTACAGAAATATTAAAACCAAAAGACGATCTGACATAACTTAATAAAACAAACAAACAAACAAACAAACACTTTATAGTTAAGTTATAATATGCGTTTACTAACATGAACAGACAATGAACAATACATTTATTCAGTATTCGTTCATGTTAGTTGACGTTAGTTTATGAAAATACAGTCATTCATCGTTAGTTCATGGTAACTCACGGTGCATGAACTAATTTTAACAAGCACTACTTTGGATGTTAATAATGCATTAGTAAATGTTGAACTAAGATTAAAGAATGTTTCACAAGTATTGCTCATTATTAGTTCATGTTAGTAAAATACATAAAAAAAACTTTATTGTAAAAGTGTTACATTAAAAATCATTTTTAATTCGGTTTTAATTATAGGTTTGCCTTTATGCAATCCAGTTAATGGAATTGCAGCCATAATGAGAATTGAATTGCAATTATCAATTGTTAATTATTAATTGCTAATGGAATTATTAATTGTTATTTTAATTGCAATTTTATTTTAATAGTTAATTGCAATTATTAATTGTTAATGGAATTGCAGCCATAATTGCAGCCACAAATATTGCAGCCATAATGAAAACCAATCAACTAAATGTAAAAGTGCATTACAATAATAATCATTTGAACCTATTGGAAACAGAGATGTGCTTAAACTGGTATAAATTCATAAATGCTTCTTAATAGTCCTAAAACTGACTACAGCCTATTTTAATTGAGGTGGAATCTGACATTTCCTGGCATGAGTTTCCCGCTCTGCATAATTTCCAGCCGCTCTGAATCTGTACCTGCAGATTGACTAAAGCTCCAGAGATTCACACTGAATATGAATGTCATCTTAATAATTCTAGATGTCTCCATCCGCCTGTGTGCTCACACGTTACATTTCATTAAATCATTTTACAATAAAAATCACTGCCGGATTTTCCTCCCAGACTAGAAAAAAAACTGCCTCTTCCACTTGGGTTTAATTTACATGACAATGATAACTCATATATATATATACTAGGGCTGCAATATTGGAAAAAAACTGACATTGTTTTTTTGCGCTATACATTATGATATGAATAGAATTTCACAATATGAATAATAAATTTGGAAAGAAATCAATTTTAAATTTGTTATAATGATTTTGTACCTGCGTAAAATATATACACATATTACAAGCATAATTGAATAAAAACAAAGATAGAAATAAAATAAACAGTGTTTTCTGGAGAGTCTAACAGCATGGAGGCACGGAAATTAAAAGATCAAATATAAAATAAGACTAAAACGGTTTATACAAAAGTATTCAACAACATCCATTCTTGTCACAGGACAATTTTGAAAAACTTTTGTGATCCATTTCAAATGTTGACAGACATAGTCTTCATTGTAGAAATGATTAAATTCAATTATTCTTTGTTAAAGCTACACATGATTATTTCTAATGCCCAAATGGTATAAATTCACTTGAAATCTTGCATTTTAAAGACAAATCTTAGTCAAAATGATTTAGTTACTAAGTTTACAGTACGTTAATATCACTACAATATTTTGCACTGAAAGATCCATTGTGAATGCTGCTCTTCGAATGTTCAAACTATTACTAGGTATGTTCCCATCCAGCTATTTTTATTCGCATTTTGGATACGCGCATAAAAAAACGGTTGATGGAAACGCCATGATGCGCACAAATTTAGAAAATGTGCATATTAAAATGTTTATCCTACTCAGTTATACGCAAACATTTTATTCGATAAGAAAAGATGCGCATAAACTGCGATGGAAACACTTTTACCGCATAAATTCCAGTATGCACATTAAGTAAAGGTCATGTGATTTTGTTATAAGAGATCATGTGATGATAAAAATGTGTGTAAATGGACAAACCAGCAGGCTGAGCACATCGTAAAACATCTGAAATGTTGTTTTGGTCATTCTAAAGCACCTTACCGTTTCAGTAGTTGTGTTATTATATTATTAATGACCTCCAGAATCAAGAGCGTCTGTGCTCCGCGTCTGACACCTTCAAACGCCACCGTGCTTTCACTGCGTGTCAGGATTGCCTTCTCAGGCACAAGTAATTTATTAAACTAAGAGAAGATGGACACATTTTTACTGTTGATATTTGGCACCAGTTAATCAGGAAGTGACGATTTTGTCTGCTTTGACTCGTTGGATGGAAACGCTGCTTTATTCGCACGTCTTTAATGCGATAATCCAGTTTTGCGCATAAACTTCATTCGCGTTTTTGGATGGAAACATAGCTACTGTCGTGTAGGATTTTTGCCGCTCCAATAGAAAGAATGCCTACTGTTTATTTTCCTTATCTTGCAAAAGCACAGACTTTTGTTATTGTGAGTGGACACAAACAAAACTAAACACCTAACAGATTTTATTGATTTGTGCTCTTATTTGTACGATTAAAACTGAAAGTGTAATTTAAGTTCAGTTCGGCGTTATCAGGAGAAGACGCCTCAAAACGCGTATACGCGATCTTCGACCCCTGGGGGTTAAAACTAAACTCTTCAAACAGCTCCTTGCATCCAATATTGGTTAGGGCAGTGTTTCTCAAACTTTCTACCACCTCAAAAAAAAATTGCCTCTCCAAGTACCACCATAATGACCAGTATTGAAATACAGTAGGCCTAATTAAGCATGGCAGATTATTCTTATTATTACTAATATTTATTACTGTCAGCCACTTTAAACATTCTAAATACTTTGTACATTAACACTGTACTGTGCTTGCCTTACAGGTAAAAAAAAAAACATTTAAATTGAAATGTGCTTTTAAAGTTAATTAAAAATGACACTGTTATTAAAAAATAAAAATAAAACTAGAAAGTATTATCATAAAGTAGCATAATCGTCAAGTAAATAGAGTCTATATGTCATCATATTCACATATAAACTCTTTTTTTAGCTACATGTTGCATGTATATAACTTATTTGTATGTCTTTAACTTTAAATATATGAATTGGATTTACATATTTAAATTAGAAATTAGATCTGCTTACTGTGCGTTAGAGTAGGCTTTGTGTGTCAGAAAAGCAAGTGATTAAACTATACCTGTCAACATTGGGATATAAAAATGCGGGAAACACCCCAACAACCGTTACAAATATGGGAAGGAAACGTGATGGAATAAATGATAGAATACATAAACATTAAAAAAATTGAAAATAAAATAAAAGGTTTAGCCTATTAAAATCAATTAACTGATCACATCGGTGTTATTGTATGCATCAAAGGGTTAAAAGTGTGTTCATTCTTTAACTTTTATTATTCAGCGATTCCTCCGAGTACCACTAGAAGGAAGCTTGGGTACCACTAGTGGTACACATACCACAGTTTGAGAACCACTGGGTTAGGGTTAAAAACACCAAAACATGAAACACCAAAACTTATTTTTTGAGCTGTTGACAGTCATATATGTGTCCCACGCTGCTATAAACACTATTAGGACACATATAATTGACTAAAAAGTGAAAATTGGTTGTTTTTGTGTTATTTCGAGCAAATTTGTTCTCCCGGTTTGAAACGAATTTTTGAGGCTGCATCACGCCGATGATATCTATGCATATACTCCAGCGTGCAGAGTGGACATCTGTCCCGGCGAGTGCATCGCGGCGGCATTAAGTCATGACAAGGACATTGTTCAACCCAATCAGCGTGCACTATTTCATTAATATGCATGATAGCGTCGAAGAACGTAGCTGTTACAGTTTTTAGACGGCGGAGCGACGCCAGGTTGACAAAACAAGGGGAAGAATAAGGATCGTTTGGAGACGCAGGAAATGAAAGGTTTTGCTTTCATTTCCCCGCTATGAGAGCGCAGCTGGACTGACAGTGGATTACAGCGCACGCGATGCGCGACAGAAATGCGTTTGTAAGAAACATTTTTACACGAGAGCTTTTTGCATCTGTAAATGCTGAAATCTGGATTTGCTGCTCGTCTTCTTTTAAAAAATACACGGCTCCAGTTGGTGTTCACTGTCCTGTCACCTGATTGGTAAGTAGGCGATCAGTGGTGTTTGTTTGTTTATTCAGATGGCAAAGTTAGTTGGTTTCATCAGCAATACTCTTTCAGTGTTTAAAGACAGACCTTAGTCAAATGATTAAAACTGTTGCTGAGTTTACAGCACGTTAATATCACTACAGTATTATAGACTGAAAGATCCGTGTAAAGTGTAAACATCTTAATCAAACGATTACTGTCGTGTAGAATTTTCGCCGCATTTTGTGACAGAATAGTCTATACACACAGGGCTTTCTGACGCTACCTACCGAGTGCATCTAAGTTACCGAGAAATGCGTAGGATTTTTTCCCTGAAATACACCGTGCGTTTCAAATACTCTATTAAATCTGCACTCCTTCAGCAGTTACTAACATTTAATATCTCGTTTGTCACGGGGGACACGCAGGAAACGTTCCTGAATAAACGTGAAAGTGCCAAACTGCAGTTAAAGTCGACAAATTAATAATTTGGCAAATAATTGAATGACTGACGTCCATGTAAACAGTCACTGTCTTTCTCCCCCTGCGTCTGTGTGTTTGTTTGAAAGTCAGCGCGTGCACAAATAGAAACTCCCATTTATATGCAAAACCTTCCCTCGATCTCTCCCCTGACTCTCCCACCTAAACAGAGCTGGACACACCCACTTTCCTGAGCTTTTCCAAACTAGAGGTGTGAAAACACCCTGCTGAGACAGGGGGATTTCGTGGCCCTTTAAGGCTTAAGAAATTTGACGATTTAAGACCTGTGGGCACCCTGATTATGAAAATTTGTTTAAATTAGCTCAGAATCGAATTAAGAAGTAACAGTGATGCTGCGTCTCAATTTCTGGAGTGATTTTTGAGCACAGGAGAGTCATGTAAGCGGACTGCACCTTTTTGAGCTCCTCCTCGGAGACCTTCTCGTAGGGAGTTTTCTCCAGGTAGGAGATGTGCTCTGCGTTGTTGGAGCTGGAGTTCACTCCTTTGGGCTTCTTGGCGTCGCTGAAAGGGTGATGCAGACAGTCGTGGTGGATCATGGTGATCATCTCTCGCTTGATCAGCTCTTCTGCCTGCTGCAGGTCCGTCAGAGGAGGCTCCACGTTATGAGGACGAAGAATCGTCTCGTTCACCTGAAAACACACATTTACAATGACATTTAGTAGCTGAAGAACATTTTGCAAATTAGGGCTGTCAAAATTAATCGTATCTTCGGTGCAATTCAGAATCAGAAAGAGCTTTATAGCAGGTATGTTCACACATACGAGGAATTTGTTTTGGTGACAGAGCTTCTACAGTGCAGAATTACAGAGACAGGACAAAAAACAGATAATAAATATATTAAAAAAAAAATAGAAGTGTTAAATGCAAATATACAAATTGACAAGTGTATGTACAGGTATATTACTATATACAACGTTATATGTGCAGCTTTTACGTGCAAATTGGCATGTAAAGTGTGTTGTTAAATAAGTGTATGTGCGTGTAAAAAGTGTATAGCAAGTAGTGATGTTGGTTCCACGATTATTATCATCAAGTGTTCATGAGATGGATTGCCTGAGGGAAGAAACCGTTTCTGTGTCGGGCTGTTCTGGTGCGCAGTGCTCTGTAGCGTCGACCAGAAGGTAACAATTCAAAGAGGCAGTGTGCTGGGTGTGAGGGGTCCAGAGTGATTTTGGCAGCCCTTCTGCTCGCTCTGGATAAGTACAGTTCTTGGAGAGTAGGGAGGGTTGTACCAATGATTCGCTCAGCAGTCCCAACTAATCGACGTAGTCTTCGAAGGTCAGATTTGGTAGCTGAGCTAAACCAGACAGTTATTGAAGTGCAGATGACTGATTCAATGATGGAGGTGTAGAACTGTTTCAGAAGCTCCTTTGGAAGGTTGAACTTACTCAGCTAACGAAGAAAGTACAGCCTTTGTTGAGTTTGGTATCAGTTCAGTCATAGATTATAACAGTTATTACGTATTGACATCATTTATCTCATATATGCAATATTGCGGAAGCTTACTATACTGAGAGAGGAGAGGCAAGAAATTAAAACACTTCAATTAGTTAAAAAGCAGGAACTATGCACAGTTCACTGCAGGTGTGTTTGTTGGACAGACTTTCACTGACACGGAAGTTACAGCAGAAGCCCCTATTTCACTGCGATGCAGAACATGAAAGCTGTAAACTCCATTTCTGTCTCCGTCTCTCAATGTGTACCTTTGACCTGCTGGGTGAGGTAACGTTTACTCTCCTCTCGGCCATAACAGCGATACTTGTGGATCTAGACATGACACGTGTCTGCAGAGCAAGTTTTCACCACCGTGTCTATCATGGATGAGCTGTGATCGCCGCTGCCGTTTCAGAGTGTCACTCATCGGTGAACAGCACCAGAGTGCTAGAGCCAATCGCAGCCTTTTCTGTTGACCTCGTGGCCAATCATAGGCATTTAACAACTGAGCAGGTCAAATTAAAGGTACAGTACATAAATCTGACTGCTTGTACTAAAGGACAAAATTGTGTTACAAATACATATAAAATGTATTTATAAATTATATATTTTAATACAATTTATTACAAGTAAAATATAAAAATGTGTAGGAAAGTAGGGCTGTACAATTAATCGCAAATCGCAAAAAAAAAAATCGTCATTTAAGCACATGCAAATTCTAAATCGCGCAAGGCTGCAATTTTATCTATTGATTTATTTTGATTTTTGTTCACGTTCTAGTGCTCATGATTTTAATATGTTAACCAATCAGAGCTGACGCAGCACACCGAGCAATTACAGCTAAGCTGAGTGGGAGAAAGATGTTAACCAATCAGAGCTCACTCCGCGCACAACGAAGTTGAGCGGGAGAACCGAATAGGTAGTTTTGATTTATGTTAGTTTTTATTTATTGTTATGACTAGAATTAAGGTTAGTTCTTCATTATTTGTTCATGTTGTCTGTTTTTAAGACAATTTATTACAGTTTTGTTTATCTAGCCGTTGGTACTACTGTGTACAGTTTATGTTTAACTAGAGCTGAGGTTAGTTCATCTTCATTTATTTTATGTTGTCTGTTTTAAAGACAATTTTACTACAGTTTTATTTATTAAATTTAATACTATGTTATTTAATTGTAAAATGTTTTGTTATGCATTTCTTGTGCACTGAACACATTTAGAATGTATGTAGCGCGTTTGAAAGAGAAAAAGACAGTTGCCAAAAATCGCAATATTTGCTAAAAAAAAAACAAAAAAATAAAAATAATAAAAAAAAAAACATTGCAATATGATTATTTTGTCCATATTGCACAGCTCTAATGGAAAGCATTGTCAATTCACAGTGATATCCGATTGAACCAATCGATGGCATGATAATTGTAACTGAACTGAAGCGTGAGACCAGTGTAGGTTCACACCTCTATTGCAAAATGTAACAGCATGTGTTATTTAAGGCTATGTATAATAGCTATTAATAGAAATATTAGAATATATACATAGGAGATACACGTACATATTAGAATAAATGAAATATTAAAAAATATATATAATTAATACAAAAATGACATTGTCATAGTGTTTTATTTGAGTATAACTTCAAAAGTATAGCAGATTGAATTTCATTTAAATTTTTGCATTTTATATATACACAAGAATGCATGCATAACTATATAAAAATATTTACATAAAAAAAATTATGTATATGTCTTATCAGTCACCGTTAATTTAATTTATATATAAAAATGCATACATTTTAAATTTTGGACGTACTTTTAGTTACGTATAACACAACTGTTTGGACAGATACACATGGATGTGTGTGTGTGTGTGTATGTATATGTTCTCACTTCTGAAGGTCTTGGTAAATCTCTCTGAACCGCTGTGTGTCTCTGGCGCAGCTCTTTCTCCCTCTCGGCATCTCTGACAGCCTGTGGAAAATATCACCAAAGATAAATAATGGCGGACACACACTAAACACAGCACCTCTGGATGACGAGCGAGCGCTTCATGAACATCAGTGTGTTTGCAGAGGTTAACTGACCTGTTTACGGAGCTCGATCTCAGCCGCGTCCTCCACAAAACTCTCGTCCACCTCCGTCTCCTCCAGCTCTTTCTCAGCGTTTTCAGGAAGAACGATCTCAAAGTCATTTTTGGGCACCGGCAGAGACATCAGACCCAGTCGGAGATGCTCACGAGACTCTCTTTGCTGGAGAAAAAACACAGAACACAACTGACCATTAGGAACAACACACTGATCGCAAATCTGTGCATAAAAATAAACATGCAAGCACTGAGCTGTTGTGTATAACATCTTTCTCAACTCAAAATTTGAGTTAAAAAAACTTTATGGTCATTCATTTACATGCAAACGGCATTAGGGGGTCTAATGGCCCATTTCCACTGAGTGGTAGAGTACGGTACGGGTCACCTTTATCAGGCTTGCGTTTCCACTGCTAAAGGGTACTCTTTTGGTGGGCGTGGTGTACGACAAAGTTTCAGTCGACGTCATTCTCGCTTGAGGAAATGTCTACAGTAAAGCTGTACGGGTCGTTCACACATCATATGAGAAGCACTTCTCAAAAAACAGATGCTTTATTATACACATAAGCACTGGTGTATAAATGTTCATTACTGACCTCTCTATGAACATGATCTGATTATAACTGCAGATCAATGATGCGAAATAGCCTACTGTCCGCGATTATATCAAATAAATAAATAAATGCAGCATGAATGAACACATACAGCCCCTTACAGTCTCCGATATGTTACCAATTACAGAAAAACTACACACAGCAGACATTAAGTCCTTATTTAGGTTCAAAAACAACATGAAATATAGCCCACAGTCAGTGCAGACCTCTCATCTGTGTCTGTAATCTTCACCAGCACATGTAGCCTCTTGTTAGAGAGTAATTCCGTCATTCTGAGTTCATAATAGCCCTGAAGGTGATGATAATAGGTAAATTTGTTCATGTTTGCTGAAAAAATCATTTGGTCCTTTGTTTTTTCCGGCTTCTCCTTTGTGTTTGCAAGTGTCAGTCTCGCGTTTGTCAGTTTCTGAAAGGATCGGGTTTCAAAAGCACGTCAATAATCAAGCACGTTATATCATCAGCTCAAGAAGTTTGTTATTTTAAATATTGACGCGCACGTGAGAAAGCGAAACCGCTCGCGCTTCAGACGGACTCGTAAAAAACTACGGGGCACAGGGGAGAATCTGCTCTTCTCTTGGCTTTGTGGCTGTTCATCAAGACGACGACAAGGTTTGTTTGAGCTCGGGTCCACCATGGATCATTATTATACGTTTATATTATTACGGTGTAATATCTCGGCTGTATTTAAACATGGCGGGTCCTTTGTTTTCATTCTGGCTTGTTGCGTGTGACGTATCTCTGTAAACCAATAGTGTTCAGCTGCACGTCTAGCTCCACCTTTTGGTACCCTTTGCAAAGGGTGAACAAAAAGTGTTACAGTACTGTATGCTTTTAGACAGTGGAAACGGCCACAAAAGCGTACCGAACCGTACCATATCACTCAGTGGAAACAGGCCATTACAAAGCAGAATTTGGAGAAGAGGTCTCAAAATATTTATTCATTATTTTTTTTGCATTTGTGTTTGCTGGCATGATTTTTTTTGTTTGGGGAATAAATTAAATGATTATTGCTTGCTATTAGAGGTCTGCGCGCTGCCGCAAGGTTTAATTCCACACCCGATGGCTCCTGCCGTATTTTCAAACTTTTGCTCACCCGCTGCCCGACCTGCCCCATTTTCTACCCTTTCTGCTAAACTTAGATCTGGTTTTCAAAATCTCACATTTAAATTGGGTAATACCAAAAGAGAGAGGTAACAGATAAAACTGTACGTCGTGCAAGGATTGTAGGGTAAATATCAGGTTTGTTTGCCCCTTTGTGATGAGACATGAGTGCTGCCTTAAACCTTAAAGGTTCCAGTCCAGTCCAGTATTATCACATAACGCAAGAGGTATTTTTGTTTTTCCATTTGTGCCTATGACGCATGAAAAAGACTTCCATACATCAGACTGGCCTGATGTGGGTTTCCAAACACTGAATTGACCATTTTCTAATGCAAGCTGAAGGACAGCGCATTTTCACTTTGCTCTCCCATGTTGGTAAAGCCCGCTCTGAGGACCGTTATGCTGATGATGTGCGCACAGTGTTGAATAAAAAGCATCATACAACTTGTTTCTACTGAGGCCTGTCACAATAATCAATATATGGACATATCGCACAACACATGGACATGCCCTCAATCATTTTTGATGCAATATACATCATTTACATATAAAAAACAATTCTAGAATAATTTTAGCTCATTGTGCAACATCTCCATCTCTACTGGAGGTGTCAGTGTCAGTAGGGCTGGGCGATTCGGCCTAAAATCAAAATCTCCATTAATTGAACATTTTACTCGATTACGATTACTGAACGATTATATATATATATATAAAATAAGTATATAAATATATATTTTTTGCCCTCATTGTTCACTGACAAGTTTTGTACAGTAAATACAGTACAGACCAAAAGTTTGGACACACCTTCTCATTCAAAGAGTTTTGTTTATTTTCGTGACTATGAAAATTGTAGATTCACACTGAAGGCATCAAAACTATGAATGAACACGTGGAGTTATATACATAAGATAGGATACATAGGATAATTGTCAATAGTGAGTTCATGGTGACTATAGAGAAGTGTTTGTAACCTCTAAATGAAAGTGTATTAGTGCAGGTGTAATGTACCATGTGTTTGGAGAAGGTCGGATCTGTGTAGTCCACTCCCCCCTCCTCAGTGTTGATGTTGAGTTTGTCCCGCAGCGGTGTCCGGCCAGGAGTCACACCCACTGAGGCTTTGGGAGTCAGTCCACCATGAGGAGTCAAACCCTCGCCTGTGTGACTGGGGGTTCTGTGAAAAATCACATTATTCACACAGCTCAATAACATGGCATTTAACATGAACAGGTACTAGGTGCATTTTCATTTAGGAAATGAAGTGGTTTTAGCTTTAATTTGAATCAGGCTAGCATTTTTCGTTTTAAGCTCATTTTAACTCCATTAAACATTTTATTAATATCACTTTTCTATAACAAAAAAAGTTTTATAATAGGGCTGCATGATATTGGAAAAATCTGATATCGCAATACTTTTATTTTTCTGCGTCAGAGCTCAACAATAAGGACTGCCCGATGGCCCGGGGCCAGCATGATAGATGCCTGGGACAGTAGACAGGATCGTTACTGGCCCTGCTTTGTTACTAATGTTTAATTTCCCTGCAACTATTTGTCAATGGGGTATAAATACAATTTTAGAATCGAGAAACAATTTGTGCTTTTTAGCGTTTAAATGCTACCTTTTCTGTAATGTCGTAAACACCAAACTGCTTTTCAGTTCCTCTTATCTGATTGGATGTTTTGAGCATATAATTTTTTCCATAACCTGGTAACAACCAGTCCAGTGAAGAGACAGCAACATCCAATTATAAGGCTAAAAGAAAACGTCTGTTTCTAACGTCTTGAAGCAGATACTTGCGTGGGTACAACACAACGAAAAAAATTAATAATTTATAAAAATAAATAAATAACTTCCATACTGCTCTTTTTGTTTGCAAAACACTTTGAATTTTGCTTATCATATATTTATTAACATTTTTTTTAAAATTTTAGATTCACAGATGATATTTTTAACACATTATTTAAAATATTTGGCTAAAAAATAGCTATTAACTTCTTTTTTTGGTGGGGCCAGTGAAAATTTTGGCAGGGCAGGTACAAATCTAACCAACGGCCCAATTGGGCCAGTACAAAAAATCCTTAGCGTTGAACCCTGTGTGATATACTGTATATTGCAATATGAATACAGTTTCACCAAAGTCTAGCAGTATTTATATACAGAAATTGAAAAATCTCAAAGTTTTCTTGGGGTCGTCTCATTTCTGGTCTAAATATTTAAAAAAATGGAGTTTTCTTTTCAAAATTAAGTTACATTTTCCTTGAAATAATCTGCTATTATTATAACTATGTAGATAATAATCATTTTTGTAACATTTTAATCCTTTAATTTTTTTCATATGTAAAGATATTCATTTATTGCTGTAGTTCATGGGTCACCAATCACGGTCCTGAAGGGGTCCCAGTTTAGTAGAGGTGTGAACCTACACTGGTCTCACGTTTCGGCTCGGTTACGATTATCATGCCATCGATTTGATTCAATTCCATATCTCGGTGCATCACGGTGCACTGCTGATGCTTTCCATACACAGTTTTATATTTTCTTCAGGTCTCAATAATTCTTGTATTAAAATGTATAAATATATTTATATACTATTTGTAACACAATTTTGTCCTATAACACAAACAGTCTGTTTATTGATCTTAATGGTGTTACAATATCAGAAGCAGAAAAATCAATTAATTAATTGACATTTACTGACATTTTTAAACTTTCTTTTTTGAGTGTCTGAGATTGAGTATGAACATGCAAATATAAAATGCATATTTTATTGTATGATAGATATGTAGTATAACTGGGATACTACTACATCTTTAACATTTGCTTTAGTTTATCTTTTTATTAATTTCTGTTTCTTGTCATTTAAAAATAAAAATATATTTTGGTTTAACATTTATGTTTAGTTATTTTATTACACCACATAAAACTACACTGAATCCTGCCATGCCAAAATAAGCTGAAATATAACAGCTTTAAATACCAAAACTACTAAGCCTGAAAAAACATAAAAAAATAGATGAAATCACTTTATGAGAAAATAAATATTAAATATATTATTTAAAGGAAAATTTATATCAAATTACGGATAAAAACAACAACTAAAATAAAAACGAGTAGACATAAACATAAAGAATGTAAATATGAACAAACGACTCAATATTAACAACCACTAAAACAGGACTAGCATGAGGCAGATTTTTCAGGTGCATAATTAAAAGCATGATGGGCACCTGAAGGGTGTAGACAGCACAGTATTGGGCGTCTGGACGACCTGTCTCTGCGGTGTGACCCCAGAGAAATCGCTCTCATGAAGAGGCGTGTTCAGCCCTCCTTTCAGAGGAGTGTCCACATTGGTAAGAGCCATCAGGTTCTGGGCCTCCTGTGGGGGTCAAACAAAGATTATATTAAAGATCATAAAATTGACATATATAATTAGATTGGAACCTGCTAAGTCAGTAAAATACCAAAACGATTAAATATGTTCAATATATAAAAGTAAAGATTTGAGACTTTTGAGTTTAATCAGCGATTCAATAGATCAGCTTCTTTGACTGTCATGGGAAAAACAGATAAAAATCGACAAGCATTTGATAAATATCACTTATAATATACGTATAATTAAAAAAGAAAAACAGTTTTAACAGTAAAAAGACATCAACAACAATCAATAATACACAAAAACGATAAGATTTACTTTTGATGATAAAGTGGACTCCTTTGAAAATATCTCCTTTAAAGTCTCTCCCAATAAAATCTTTGTCTGATAACATTCAAAATAGAGCAGTATAATAGACCAGAGTAGTACGTTTCACAGTTTGTTTGCTACTGTAATATTGACATTTGAGGAATTTCTGCTTTGAATAAAAGTCCATGAGTGAGTCTCATGTGTCCGATGCTGCAACTTGTGTAAACAACCTCATCATATCTTGAGTTATAAGAACAGTAATAGTAATTTCAGAAATAATCTTCCTCATATGGCTGGCTTTGATTTTTTGGATCTAGTCAACATTTGAAATGGATCAAAACCAGGGCTCGCAAAATTTCTAAATCCCTTCTAGCCCTTGAGCAGGCACTCTTCAGTTTTTGATAGCCCCAGGGCTGTGCCGAAACAACCCGGATCCGGCACCTCTGAAATCTGATCCGGCACCTCCAATTTACCAATCCCCCTTCTCACACGCACCCCCCCATGCCGGATCCGTTACCCAGATCTGTTCCAGGACCTCGCAATTCACAAATTAGGCACAGAGTAGCCAGAATAAAAATGTAAATAGAGTAAATAGAAAATAAATTATTTATTAGGGCTGTGCAATTAATTGCAAATAAAGAAAAATAAAAAATAATCGCGATTTAAGCACATGCAATTTCTAAATCTCGTAAGGCTGCAGTTTTATTTATCAATTTATTTAGATTTTTATTCACGTTCTTGTGCGCATGATTTTAATATGATAACCAATCAGAGCTGACGCAGCACACCGGGCAATTACAGCTAAGCTGAGCGGGAGAAAGATGTTAACCAATCAGAGCTCACTTCGCACACGACGAAGTTGAGCAGGAGAACCGAATAGGTGGTTTTGATTTACATTAGGTTTTAATTTATTGTTCTGACTGGAATTGAGGTTAGTTCATCTTTATTTTTTCATGTTGTCTGTTTTTAAGACAATTTATTACAGTTTTGTTTATCAAGCAGTTGGTACTACTGTGTGCAGTATGTGTTTAACTAGAGCTGAGGTAAGTTCATCTTCATTTATTTATGTTGGCTGTTTTAAAGACAATTTTACTACAGTTTTATTCATTAAACTTAATACTATGTTATTTCATTGTGAAATGTTTTGTTATGCACTTCTTGTGCACTGAATACATTTAGAATGTATGTAGAACGTTTAAAAAAAGCACAAACAGTTGCCAAAATTGCTAATAAAAAAAATCGCAATCGCATTAATCAAAAAAAAAAATTATACAAAAAAAAAAAAAAATCATTTGCAATATGATTTTGTACATTTTGCACAGCCCTATTTAAACATAAGACGTATGTTTATTTAAAGCCTGGCTCAGACGATTTCTGTATCCGAATCTTTGTGTCACTGCGATCTCCGAGTGTGTGATGAGTGTTTGTGTGCTTCAATATGGCACATTGAAACACTACGTTATTTTGTAGGTATATATTGTGGCTTCTCTCAAGTAAAACAGAATTTATTGCTGCTATATCAGCAGAACTGCAAGTGAGTGAATGTAAATGCATTGAAATATATTTTTCCTCCCACTAACATTGCCCGTCATTATGGAGATTTTGGTAGCCCGACTGGAAAAAGAAAAGCCCCAGGATGTCGGGCTACTGGATTTTGCGAGCCCTGAAAACCTTTCAAAGCCTTCCAAAAACTACTAAATGACAACCATTATCGTCTTTTTAGGAAAACTTTTTTGATCCACTTCAAACGTTGACAGCTGTATATTGTAACAACATGGTAACAGTTCACGACATGGTTCAATTTGTTGGCATCAGTATAGTTAAAATGAACTCAAACGCTAAAAATGCTAGCCAAATTCACATCAAAGCTAAATACACATCTTTCCTCTTGTGCTTTTACATGTAAATAAAAAGTGAGGATCTTTAATACTTTTATTAATTATTTTCTTTCCATCTCACTTTTCCTTTTATACCACTGTACTTCGGTATGTAGGGGTTGAACTTAAAGTGAATCCTTGGTATCAACACTTACAAGCCACACTCTAAAAAAGAAAATCTGTGTATACCTAAGTACAATCTAATAATAAGAGAACAGTATATAAAAATGGTCATGCCATGAGCCTCTATTGTTTCTTCATTCTCATGTACATTCCATGAGTGTAAAACAGAACACAAAGCAGACCGTTACGCAACTCACAGGCCATGCCCTCTTTATTTGCATGTAGGCCTACTTTAGGTCGTTCATATGGACTTGATGAGTAGCCGCATCATCAGGAGAACACAGTCTCATATGTAGCTTTGAGATAATTAATATGCACAGTGTGTGTGCATGAGTGTGTCTGTGAGACCTGCACGTCAGGGCAGAGCTCATTAATATTCACAACACAATCCAAATAGAGTCATTTTTGGACCTTCTGAATCTAGAGGTGTTTTATGGAGTAATAAATTAGCATATAAAACCATTTATGCTGATTTTTGTGAACTTACCAAAGCCATAAACCTAATATTTAGATATCAGAGAACTATTGAACTTATTAAACCAATCCAGTATGCAACACCTTTTATATAATGTAAATGATACCTCTTTGTGAAATATTATCAAATTTAGAAAAAAGACATGACATATTTACTATTTTCCAAAAAAATCATAAATGCCATGCGTTTTCAACGTATTTCAGAAAAAAGATTCATTTACATTATATTTATGGCATAAAAGCCTTTAAACATGCTCTAGAAATAGAAGTTGAAGTTAAAACAGCATTATAAATAACCAGCATTAGTAAGACGAACCTGCAAGATCTTGTCCTGTGCGGCTGGAGTTTTAGGTGTGCGAAGAGCCATGGAGTTATTGGTCACGTTATATTCAGACAGAAGCGCACTGGAGGCTGAGTTAGTGATGCCAGACTCCTCTGCCGTCTGACGGGCGATTTCACTGGCCTGACCCAGTTTGACCACCTCCTCCAGCTCAGCGTCAGAGATCTGAGAAAAAAAATTAAATAATAATTTATCAACATTAAATGAACGTTAATGCATCATACAACACATGCGGCAATCACTGTTTAGATCCCCCCCAATATAATATAGAATTCATTAATCTATACTAAATACATTTATGCAATTTCAAAACTAAAAAGTAAAACTAAACTTATTTTTATTGCAAGTTTAGTTTATGTTAGTAATTTTATTCTTTATTATTATTATTATTGTGGTAGTAAATTTACAAATTTGAGATAAAAAAAAAAATTATTCGTCAGACAGGTTAAGATGAGTTAAACTAAAGCAGAATATTGAGCTATTTTGAACTTCGACCATGCTCTTAGATTTTGATCAACACAGTAACAAACTTTCCTTTTATATGTGCAATGAAATGAATGGGTTTCATAGCGCAGTGCTTTCTGTGCCTGGTGTGAAAGTCACTTAGCTTTGTCAAAATGAGTAAGCAATCATAGTATACCTAGTTGATGTACCAAAATGTATTGTAGACATTGAAATAATAAAAAGGACAAAACATATCAGGGTTCAACACTAAGGATTTTTTTCTACTGGCCTGATTGGACCAGTGGTTCAGATTTTTACTTGCCCTGCCAAATTTTTTCACTGGCCCCACCAAAAAAAAGTTAATTGCTATTTCTTAGCCACATATTTTAAATAATGTGTCAAATTATTTCTGAAAATGTTAAGGTAAATGTGCAGGTATTTTATTGCAAAACAAAACCTGGCTGACTTAAAAATGACAGCAAAACATCACAAAACAGACATTTTCTTTTAGCCTCATAGTTTGATGTTGCCGTCATGTTGTCGTCTCTTCGCTGTGTTGGTTTTTACCAGGTTACGGAAAAAAATAACGTGCTCACGACATCCAATCAGATAAAAGGAACCCAAAAAAGCAATATGGTATTTACGACTTCTCAGAGAAGGTAGCATTCAAATACTTGAACGCACAAACTACTTCTTGATTTTAAGACTAAATATGCATGCAATTGACCAATAGTTGCAGACAAATTAAAATTTTGTGACAAGGCAGCACTGCCCTGATCGGGCCAGTAACGATTCTGTCTACTGTCCCGAGCATCTCTCACACTGTCCCCGGGCCATCGGGCAGTCCTTATTGTTGATTCCTGCATATTAAATTGCTACAACTTCATTTTTAGAAGCAAATATTAATCCCTAGTTACTAAAATCAGGGTTCCCACTCTTTCATGAACAGTAGTGTGTCCAATATTGTCAAATGAAGCACTTTTTTAAAATTCTTCCAGCATATATACAGTCCTAAAAGTCCTTATTGTACTTAACATTTCACTTACACTTATTATTTACATTAAAAAGTCGAAGCAATGTGATGTTATGATAGTGTCATTGTCAAACATGTTGACAATAACATTTTAAACAGCCACCTTCAAAGAACTTTAGAATGTTAAATTCAATACTGGTAATATTAAAATGTGGCCTCTGAAATATTGATAAAATGTGCATTACTTGTGAAAGTTCTTGTACAAGACTTAAATGTAAGATTTTTAAATGAATATTTTATAATTTTTTATTTAGTTCTGATTTTGACAGAAGCGCAACACAACTGCTGAAACAACACTATAAGTTGATAATTTGATAATAAATTTAAGCACTTTCAAGGACCTATGTTTAGTACTTTCTAGGCCTTAAATCCATATCTGAAATTCAAGTACTTTCAAGAAGTGTGGAAACCCTGTATAATGATCTATGATGATGTGGCTGTTTAGTGTTTAATGTGTTAATTATCTGAGCTGATCTCTGACCTGTGGTGCCGGCAGCACCAGTTTGCTCCTCTTCTTGGTGAACTCAGACACTCCACTGGTCTGCAGAATGGCTGAGGGCAGATCAGACTCCTTCTTCTTCTTGATCTTCTGCCGGTCCTTCTTCCGGTCACGATCCTCCTTCTCGCTACAGACAATATCCAATTCAATTCATCTTTATTTCTATAGTGCTTTTTACTATGTACAGTAATCAACATCTGAAGTGGATAAAAAAAAAAATGAACCCCTAAAAGCAATATTTTTTACGACTGTCTACAGAACAAACCACTGTTGTACACTGTTATAAATATTTATAATGATTCATACTGTTATCTGGGTTTGAGATCACTTGTATCGTGATTTAAGATGTTATGGAGGCTTGATTAAAACACAGCCGTCCAGACCTGCAGGAGAACAGAACAAATCCAGACGAGTCGCTCACCTCCGCAGTTCCCCATCCAGATGCTGCTGCCGCAAACGTTTGAAGTCCGGCTCCAGAGGATCGTACTGCTCCATGGACGTATCATAGAAGCCCTGAGCGGGTTTCTTTTCAAACGGGATCTCAGCATTATAATCGACTCCTCTCTTCTTCTTGCGCTTCTTCTGGATGTCGATGCCAGCGGCCCGCAGCTCTCTTCGCTTCTGAAGGGCTGCCAGACGACTGAGGAAAATATCAAAGTTCATTAACGAATAACGCCATAATTTTGGTAATACATATTCAGTTTATAATTAACAATCATACATGTTTCTTTAAAAATTTTGTTACATGATAAAACGGAAGACAACAACAGCAAAATATGTAAGATGCAATTAAATACAGGGCTGCTATTGACACTGGAGCGTTTCAGGCCCCGTTTACACTAGTGCGTTTTAGTTTTAAAATGACGTTTTAGCATGAAAACGATCCACGTCCACACTAGCGTTTCACCCAGCGTTTCTGAACATATCTCTGTCCACAGTACTCCACCAAAAACGTATATCACGTGACCATTCGCGCACTCTGGGCATGCGCGTTCAAGTATAAACAGGAAGCATGTGTCTCGGTCGGCATTTGGTTATTGTTAGTCAACAAATGCTGGTTGAATGATGAACGCGATGGCAAAGAAAGCAAGAGAGGTCTTTTTGTGGGCAGATGATGAGGTCGAGTTGTTACTTAAATTAACAAATGAATATAAAACGATTAGCGAGTGCTCGAACAGTAGCTTGCCTCTTGCGAATATATGCAGCTGTTATAGTAAAAAAGGTTAAACAGCAAAATGGCACCTAAAACGGACAATAGTGCAAACATCGCTCGCATTTCTGTGTCCATGTTGTTGTTTACAGTGAAGGCTGGTCTGCCGTCTTCCGGTGGCGTTATAGTCATGTGATAGGGGCTTGACGAATAAGGGAAGGATACGCAATGACCCAAAAGTGAATCTCAGTAGTGAATCTCAGCAGCCACGCCTCCGTTTTCAGATGTCGCCGTTTTCCCCCATCCACACTGAGACGGAGCAGCAGCGTTTTAGAATGAAAACGGCCTCTCCAGCGTTTCCAAAACGCTCCATTTTCTGGGCTGGAAAACTCCGGTGTAGTGTGGACGGATGGCGTAACCGTAGCAAAACCTATGCGCTTTAAAACGAAACCGCATTAGTGTAAACGGGGCCTCAGTCACGTTGATTAGCTGGTCTGTCTATAAGCTGACATACGAGCGATCCGCTGATGAATTGTAGCTTTAAAACGCTCCAGTGTCCCTGTATCTGTGGTTATACTCTGTAAACAGCGGCGAGTTTGGTGAACTGATGACCTTCACGGCCAATCACAGTCATTTCTGTTGAGCATGTGAACACAATGGCACTGTTTAGGAACCTGCTCCACAGCAATAAAACGTTCGCAGAAAATGGACACTTAAAATATCAGTACCGATTGGTATTGAATTCTAGTATCATAACAACCATAATATAGATCAGAGATGTCCAAACTAGTGCCCGCGGGCCAAAGTTGGCCCATGGTAACCTCTGATTTGGCCCACCATCCCATCGGAGTAGAAAGGCAGAATGGGGATGCTCTAGAGCAGTGTTTCTCAACTGGTGGGTCACGGGAACACTTTTTGTGGGTCGCGGAGTGTGTGGTCAAAAAAACTATTTTATTTATTTTGCTCATACCGGACTTTTATTTTGCCACGCGACAACAGTTCAGTTTAGTTCATGGGAACTGAACCTTTCCTCAGACCAACCGCTGTTTAGAGTATCTGTAGTTTTTACTTTGTAATATTTCTATAATTTGATACATTTAGTTAAATGACTGCAATAAAATATGATGATATTTTCGTGATTTTCTTATGATTTCTGTCACTACTTGGGTATGTTAACAAATCAATACAAAATAATTATAATTCCTAAAATTATATTATAGTTCCTTAAAATTTAGGTCGATGACCAAGCAAAAATGTGGGTCCCAAGGCCAAACCAGTTGAGAACCACTGCTCTAGAGATTGTCATTTAAATTTAATGCAACCTTTTATTTGTTTGTTTCAATGTTAAACTGAATTAAAATGTTTCAATTGAAATGCTGTAGTTTAGTTTAAAATTTACACACTGTCATGCGACAGATAGAGGACAATGCAGAGACTTTGGTGAGCAAATCAAGGCAAAGGCAGATTGTGCTTGACTAGTGTATGCAGCATTGAAATCCACTGGGTTGTTATAAATGTGATTGTTTAAGCTTTTATTGCCGTAAGTTATTATTTCAAAAAACTATACTGCATTAGTTAATACAATTCAAGGTAATTCTTAAATATTATAAAATAAATACCAATGTAAAATAGTTTGGTATATTTATCTTCGGCCCATGGCTTTCAGTGATATTTGGTTTTTGGCCCTTCATACTGTACGAAAATATTTGGGCAACCCTGATATAGATACAATAGGACACAAAAAACTAAACCAAAAACTGTATTTAAAAATGTATTTAAATTATTATATAATAATTTATTGTTAATCCCATGAACTACTCCAAATGATTTAATCTTTTTTTTCCAGTTTTATTAAGAGACATACTGCAGTAGGTCCATATTATCGTCTTACCGTGCTTCCTCCAGCTGTTTCTCTCTGGCTTTCCGCTTTGCTTTCTTGCCTTGTGTGTTTGCCAGTCGAGCTCTGGCCTCGGACAGCATCTCCAGCTCATCTGCACAAACAGGTTTATAAACGTTACGCCTTCTCCTTTTCATATACATTGTTAAAACGTTTCCGACTCTCACCTTCATCCATGTCCACAGGGTCAGGTCTGGCTGGTTTGGTCTCCGGGTTTGGGTCGATCTCTCCTGGTTTCAGCTTGCGGGGATCATCTCCCACATCATCTTCATTCTCTCTCTGGGCTGCTTTATCTCTGAAGTCATAAAAATGAAATATAATATTGAAATTCAGAATTAAACAAAAAGTGCTTCAGGGGTATTTAATGTGTCGTTCCTCTTTTGATAAGGGATTCATTAAGATATGCAAACAATTTTCAGTTCAAGGCACTCGAAAATAGGTGAAAAAGTTGAAGAATTTATTAACGTAGCTATTTTTTAATAAATCACGCTGAATATGCGTGTAATATTAATATCACATGTTAATAAAGACCTTTTTATCATTTGGAGTGGCTTGGACCGACGATTTTTAAAATATAATATTGACTGATTATTAAGTTTCACCCCTTATTGTCAGCACTTTGGTCAACTTTGTTGTTTTAAAGTGCATTACAAATTAAATTGAATTAAATATGCATTACAAAACAAACAACATGATTGTACTTACAAAATATGACTGGATTAGGAAAAGTTGAAGTCGATATAAAATCAAAAATGACCATTTATAAATTTGGTAAGGAATATTGGAGTATTTTTTTTTTTACAAGGGTTGTGTAATACTGTTTTGTCTTTAGCCCCTTTCACAGAGCGATACCGGTAAATATCTTGAAAATTACCGGAACGACTTTACCGGTAAATTGAAAAAGTGCGGTTTACACAGGCGAGGTTGTTCCTGAATTTTTCCGTAAAAGATCATTCACACATTCATTACAAAATACCAGTAAATTCTGACACCATTAACCAGAAATGGCCTCTAAACGGCTGCGCTTGTGTTTGTAAACATAGAAGTGGTTGGACTTTTGTTGATGGCTTCACATTTATTTAAAGCTGTAGCATTCATGCAGCTGCTTTGTCCCATAGCCATCCAAAAGCAGATGTGGAACCGCAGCTAAATGTTTACAGATTTGACTATTTAACAAATTCTGTGGATGGATGAGTATTGTGAACTACTTCGATGAAAACATATGGAGGAACAGTAGTTTCACATGTGGAGATGTACATAATGTGTGTGTGTGTGTGTGCTGCTTTACAGGCTGCTTTACATGCACAGCAGTTTATCATAAGCATTTTACTGTATTTGTTTTCCACAGTGGTCATTAAGAAGGAACATGGAAACATTCTCTGACTAACATCTAGGCACTAAATGTGTCTGGAAAAATATTCAAAGGCTTTTATTTTCATAAACTGCACGGACGTGAATGCGTCAGAATGTTTTGATTGGCTGGAGTGGACGTCTCACGTCTTATGAACGCGCTCATTCTGGCAATGTTCCTTCTGCGTTCACACAGCGCATTCCATCAAATTACCGGTCATTTTACAACTTCTCTTTCCGGAAAACTGTTGGAATGAATTTTCCGGTATTTTCAAAAAGGGCCTGTTCACACATACAGATCTCTCTGGAAAAGTACCAGCAATTTTCTGGAAAGGTCTGTATGTGTGAATTGACCCTATTTCAAAATACCGGAAAATTTATTCCGACAATATTCCGGAATGTGTGAAAGGAATTTTTTAAAATCAAATTATAATAAGTTTTATAAAATAAATATATATATTTTTTAAAATATATTTGTCACTGTATATAATCAGTCCCTCATTATTAATTTAATTTCGTTATTAAGTCTGAAGTCTCAATGTGATTTTGTTTCTCCTGATAATTCAGGCACTTTTAAGATGCCTACGAGTTCCGCAGCTGGGACGCGTAACAGTTACGTATGAAGTATTGAAATTAAGAGTTATTTTTGAAGTTACAAAACCCAACATCTGGGTCTAGGAGTAATAAATCATATCTAATAATGACTTGGTGGTTTATTTATTTTAAATAATGCTACAAATTTTAAGAAAAGTTGTCATTTTAGACAGCAAAAATCAAAATCCTGTGAAATCCTAGGGGACTGATAGACTACAATAAAAAGTAATGATTTCTTCCTCATTCTGTGATATGAAACCACACCTGGTCACAAAACAGTCAAACAATCGACTGGAAGATTTAAACGATGATGTACACGTTTAAAGGGGACCCTATGGCCTCACAGCTTACACTTAACACTTACAGCAGATATTCATAATGCTCCAGACACTGAGCGGCTGTGCGCCCGATAATGGGGGCGATGGTTCTCCACTGAGTGGGCATCAGTTTGGCCATGTGAAGAAGCTTCTCTTCTTCCTCACGTGACCATTCTGTCTTCTTAATACTGGGGTCCAACCACTCATACCTGCATTAAACACAGCAAACAACACACTCTTGTTATCTTCTGCTCAGAGAATCAGTTATGCTAAAAAACTTGGCATACTTAGACGCTTTTTACTCCTGGGTTTTAAAGGGATGGTTCACAAAATAATAATGCATTTATTATTCACTCACATTTATGAGTTTCTTTCTTCTCTTGAATGGAAAAGAAGATATTTTGAAGAATCCTGAAAGCCTCTAACCACTGACTCTCATAGTAGCAAAAACAAGTAAC
>CAIGQQ010004828.1:752412-763416 GCA_903798035.1 Danio albolineatus | reverse complement strand
CCAAAAGTAGCACAATGGCCAATCAAACTAGCCCAAAAGTAGCACAATGGCCAATCAAACTAGCCCAAAAGTAGCACAACGGCCAATTAAACTAGCCCAAAAGTAGCACAATGGCCAATCAAACTAGCCCAAAAGTAGCACAACGGCCAATTAAACTAGCCCAAAAGTAGCACAATGGCCAATCAAACTAGCCCAAAACAAGTCAAATGGCCAATTAAACAAGTCCAAAACTTTCTCAATGACCAATCAAACTAGCCCAATAGTCAACCAAACTAGCCCTATGGCCAATAAAACTAGCCCAATGACAAACCAAACTAGCCCAATGGCCCTAACATGATCCTAATGGCCAATCAAGCTATTCTAACTCTAACCTAATGGCCAATCAAACTAGGCCAAAACTGGACCGATGGCCAATCAAATTAGCCTAAAAACTAGCCCAATGTCAAATCAAACTAGCCCAAAGGCCAAACACACTATCCCAAAACTATCTCAATGACCAACCAAACTAGCCCAATGGCCAATCAAATTATCCCAATGACCAATCAAACATGCCGAAAAGTAACCCGATGGCCAATCAAACTAGCCTAAAACAAGCCAAATGACAAATCAAACAAGTCCAAAACTATTCCAATGGCCAATTAAACTAGCCCTAAAGTAACACAATGGCCAATCTAATTAGTTCAAAGCCAAGTCAAATGGCCAATCAAACACTTTCTCACTGACCAATCACTGGCAATCTGACAAATCAAACTAGCCCAAAGGTCAAACAAACTATCCCCATGACCAACCAAACTAGCCCAATGACACACCAAACTAGCCCAGTGGCCAATCTAACTTGCCCAAAACTACCCCAATGGACAATTAAACTAACCTAACATGATCCCAATGGCCAATCAAACTAGTCTAAATCTAGCCTAATGTCCAATCAAACTAGCCCAAAGTCCAATCAAACTAGTCTAATTCTAGCCTAATGGCCAATAAAACTAGCCAAAAGTTCAAACAAACCAGTCCAAAACAAGCCCACTAGTCAATCAAACTAGCCCAAAACTTGACCGATGGCCAATTAAATTAGCCCAATGACCAATCAAAATAACCCAAAACTAGCCCAATCCCTAAACTCAAAATATGTTATTCCATAAAAATAAATATTCAACATCACTGAATGATCAATACAGTTTCTTTCCATAATTAATTTTTAATTACTGTATATATTGGTAATAGTAAACATTTAGTTTTCATGAATAAAATCATCTTACCTTCAAATCGACAGCTGATGAGAATTAGATTCAGAAAGAGTTTTATTGCACATGAGGAATCTGCTTTCGTGACAGAAGTTTCCATGGTGAATGACAGTAGCTACGTTTCTATCCACCTATTTTTATTCGCATTTTCAATAAAAACGGTTGATGGAAACGCCATGATGAGCATAAATTAAAAAAATGTGCATAAAAACTGTTTGCGCATAACTGAGTAGGATAAACTTTTTATTCAGTAAGAAAAGATGCGCATAAACTGTGATGGAAACCATTTTACTGCATAAATTCCAGTATGCACATTAAAAAAAGGTCATGTGATTTTGTTATAAGAGATCATGTGATGATAAAAATGTGTGTGAATGGACAAACCAGCAGGCTGAACACATCGTAAAACATCTGAAATGTTGTTTTGGTCACTCTAAAGCGCCTTACCATTTCAGTAGTTGTGTTATTATATTATTTATGACCTCCAGAATCAAGAGCGTCTGTGCGCCGCGTCTGACACCTTCAAACGCCACCGCGCATTCATTACGTGTCAGGATTGCCTTCTGAGGCACAAGTCATTTATTAAACGAAGAGAAGATTCACGCAGCTTCTCCTACTGCAGCAAATTATGTTTTTACTGTTGATATTTGGCGCCAGTTTATCAGGAAGTGACGATTTTGTCCGCTTTGACTCGTTGGATGGAAACGCTGCTTTATTCGCATGTCTTTTATGCCATAAACCAGTTTTGCGCATAAAGTTCATTCGCGTTTTTGGATGGAAACATAGCTATTGACAGGACAAAAACACAGATAATTAAGGAAAGAATACAGATAATAAAAATATACAAAAATAGCAAACGTATGTACAGGTATATCTACGGTGGCCGGGAAGTGCAAAACAACATTACAAAGTGTGAAACACTTTTAAGAAGCTCGAGACAAATTTACTGTAACTGCCTGAGAATCAGTTTGTGTTTCTTAATTAACTATTTCATTAATATTGTTTAAAACTTTTAATTTGAATTTACAAAGCACAGAAGAAAAGAATCATTGTATGGGGTTGAAACTTTGAAAGCTATACAGAGGAACCAGAAAGACAAAATGGCCGCACCGCATGGCAAGTGATCCTGTGTTTCCCTGCCTCACTTGTACTTATCTGGAGATAAGAAGCATAACAAGATGCCTTAAGAAGTTCCTCTTTTTGTAATAAGCAGCCAATAAAGTAAGTTCACTCATGTTATATGTTTTATTTGTGAATTTTGTTGTTATTTAGCAGATAATGTATATTTTTATGTATTTATGTTCTTTGTATTCTGTTTTACTTTGTGTGTATTCAGTTCTCACGGCATTTCAAGTTGGTTGGTCAGATTCATCTTGAACCAGTCAATAAATCGCCAGTAAAAAGAGAATCCGTTGTGCTCGTGAAATTACTAAGGGGAGCTACATTTACATTTTGGAAAACATTTTTACTTATCATAAGACACAATTTCATAAGAAAAACGATTTTACCAAGGACGAAACAAGTTTACATTTTAGAGAACAAATTAACAAGTCGCAAAACACTTTTACCAGTCCCGAAACAGATTTACAATGACAGAATCTTTACGGAAAGGGAATGTACCAAAAATCGGAAGTGAAGCGGCGAAGGCGTTGTTATCATCGCTAGAGTGCAAACTAAAAACCTTAACACGGACTGATGTACATTTGCTGTACATGTAACCAACACGTGATTGATATAATAATAATGGAATTAATATATATGTGTTATTAATATGATAATATATTAATATATTTACAACACGTATTGTGGGCGAGCAAGTAAGCATTTATGATCTGAAGAGGAATAAACAGCCATTCTAAACAAGAGTTTTACATTTTTTGGGGGCAGAATGTACACAGTTTGATCACGCAGCAGAGTAATAACCACTCCTAACACCGGCTTCATTCAGTTTACTTTTAAGAGTCCTCAAGCAGATGTTTACACCGTGTAGACTTGACATCATGTTCACGATTACAGCGTACGAGTGGCCCTCTTTAACACATTGAACACATTGATGCAGTATGTCTGGTGTTTACTTTTAGAAACTCCAAATACCGACCACACGTAAAGCAAAACCAAGTCAAGCTGCTCATGTGTTTGCCACAAAACATCCCTCGACCGCAGTCGATGTTCGGTCACCATAAACTTTATTTACACCATTTACTCCACAACACGAATTTACCGCACTCACCACCAGCGATGACAACAACGTCTTTCGCCGTGTCACTTCCGGTGTTTGGTACATTCCCTTTCCGTAAAGAATCTGTCATTGTAAATGTGTTTCAGGACTGGTAAAAGTGTTTTGCGTCTTGTTAATTTGTTTTCTAAAATGTAAACTTGTTTTGTCCTTGGTAAAACCGTTTTTCCTCTGTAATTGTGTCTTATGATCAGTAAAAATGTTTTCCAAAATGTAAGTTTGTCTCGAGCTTCGTAAAAGTGTTTCACACTTTGTAATGTTGTTTTGAACTTCCCGTCCACCATATATATCACTATATAGACAAATACAATATTGTATGTATAGCTCTATCATGTGCAAAATTAATTGTAAACTTGAGCTAATTGCGGTGATACTTTTTAAAGAACTTTTTAAATATAACTTTATGCATTAAACAAATATTCTTTTTATAATCTTTTTAATAGTAATTATAAAGATCACACACCCCAGACTTGGCAATCTTGCGGTGAGGAGCGATAAACGTCATGCCAGAGGCCTGAGGCCAGATGTGAAGCAAATCTTCAGAGCAGGTCACCTTTTCTGACTGCTAATGTTGAAAATGAAGAAAGCTGAGAGGGTTTTCTTTTGCCGTGAGCCGGAGGGAAGTCGACGGGACCATGTGAGGAACAGAGATAGGAAGGAGTGATCGCTGGACGCTCAATTTGAAGAGGCTTCTCTCTCCAGGTACAAAGCGGATCCGGACTGAATACAGAAGCATGGGCAAAACTGCACAGAGAGCACATTTCACTCACAGAAACCTGACGTCAACAGAACTCTGAGGTGAAACTATGAAATGACAAGAAGTTTCTTTCACACTTCTTTTCTTATAACTACATCTAAAGCTAAAACAAGTAACTCACACACATGTTTGTTTCTGTGAATTGTGGGGACGTTCCATAGGTCTTTGTTGTTTTAGACTGTACAAACTCTATATTCTATACAATCTCCCTTAACCCAAGCCTCACAGGAAATACCTGTCAACCCTCACGTTTTTTTTCCAGGATTCTCTTGTATTTCACAGTTCCATCCTACTATCATCCTGTAAAGGTATTTCCCGTATTTTAATATATTACATTCAATTCAATTCAATTAATCTTTATTTGTATAGCGCTTTTACAATGTAGATTGTGTCAAAGCAGCTTCACATGCATTATAAAAAATTGAAACAGTGTCAGTCCAGTTTTCAGTGTTGAAGTTCAGTTTAGTTCATTTCAGCGTGGTTTAATAATCACTGCTGAGAGTCCAAACACTGAAGATTAATCCATCGATGCGCAGCCCCACAAGTCCCGAACCATGCAAGCCAGATTGCTACATGAAGGGTGGCAATAAACATTAAAAAGCCAATTCTCCCTATACACAACCCATACCGCTGAACCACCAGGGGCGCCCCTGGCTCTTAAATGTGAATCTGTTCTGTTTTCATTTTATTTAGCCATGAAAACACTTTGAAATAAATATAAAAACGGCGCGATTCCCTTCCTTTTCATTACAGGCACCGTTGTCCCTCCCATGTGATCCTTAAAACAGTCAGTTCATGTAGCGGGCCGCTATATATTACACATCCCAATGCTGACGTTGAGAACTTGGGACGAACAGCTTCTTAATGCATGGGAGAGGGAGATCCTAAGGAGGATTTATGGACCGAAGCGGGACCAAGGTGAGTGGCGAAACCAATCCTGGTCACGGAAATAAAGAGGAACCGTATAAGATGGCTGGGACTCCCCAAACAAAGAGCTGTTAAATGAACATACAAACTAAAACTAGAAGGAAGGAGACGTCCTGGTAGACCAAGAAAGAGGTGGTTAGATGACGTAGAAGACGATCTACGTACCCTAAGAGTGCATGCTTAGAGAAAGCAGGCTCTGACTTTATATAGATGTCACCCTTTTTATACTGTAGAAACAATTCTGTCCCCCTAACCCAAGCCTAAAGGGCTGACGATACTAACTAACTTTGCCATCTGAATAAACATAGCCAAAAAACATTGATCACACACTTACCAAATCCGTAGACACAGGACAATCAACACGAACTGGAACCACGTCTTTTTGGCAAATCCAGATTTCACCATTTTCAGATTCGAAAAGCTCTTGAGTAAAAAATGTTGTCGCGTGTTATCAGACGACTGTAATCCACATATGTCCACATGCAGTCCGTGCACTCATCACGGGGAAATAGAAATGTAGGGAAGATGTTATAGCTCTTCCTTTCCTCTGGGGGGAGTTGTGTGTTGTGATAGGGAGACGGTCTGTTGTTTGGCCTCAGTTGTGTTTCCTTGTGGGAAAGGTAAGGAGGATTGTTTCAGCTCTACACATAATCATACCTGTCAACCCTCCCGTTTTTCCCGGGATTCTCCCGTATTTTACAGTTCCCGCTATCCCGCTATCATCCCGTAAATATATTTTCCCGTATTTCTCCCGTATTTTCAGTCGTTCTCCGACGGGTGACAATAAACTTTAAAGAGCCGATCCTCCCTATTCGTAACCCATACCGCCGAACCACCAGGGGCCGCCCTTGCTCTCAAAGCTGTTGGAATCTGTCTGTGCTTTCGTTTTATTTAGGCGAGAAACACTCTGAAATAAACATAAAAGCGGCGGGATTCCCTTTCCTTTTCATTACAGGTGCCGTTGCTCCTCCTATACAATCCTCAGAACAGTCATAAAGTGGTGCGTGACTGTCAGCTGACGCGTCCGTAGTGATAAACAGACGCGGTTTCCCAAACGGATTCTGTACACTCGATTAGAAGCAAAGCGAAAGTGAATACTGGGTTTTGTGTTTGTGTTTGAACAGACATATACACATAATTAATAATAATAACATCTAAAGATGTCGATCTTGATGTTTTTTTTTTTAAACACAAATAATTTTGTCCTAAATGAGCATAAAACTTTAGGAAAGCAATGGAATGCTTTCATTATAACTATATATGTGCACTTCTGTTATTTATAACAGTGACGCCTCTGTTATTTACTGTAATCAAACAAAAAATCTAAATAAATGAGATTCATTCACTGCTCTTTATTCATAATGTGTAAGTTATACAGTGAGGAAAGGATGAATAAGATTTGATAACTTGATCCTATTTTTTATAACAGCTAATTTTAATAAGCTAAACTGTTTGCTAACGTAAACTATTGAATTTTCTTTTGTAAATAATAATATTAAAAAAGTATTACTGACCGTTAAACTGTTTATTTACTGTGAAACAGCTCCAGAAGGACATATTTAATAAGGGGATATATTTATTTATTAATTTTTTTTGGGGGGGTGGCGGGGGATCCCTTATTTTCACACCCGAATGTTGACAGGTATGCACATAATCTGTTGAATTTAGTCAATAATTTTTGCCATCCATATTATTTTACGAGTTATGTGATAGTTAGGACATTAACTAATGTTTAGAGGTGCTTATTTTTTAAAGACTGACTTATATTTTTGATATTTTGGGTGTTTCCATGCGGCAGAGCACATTTTGTGTTGTTTTAGGTTTGATTGCATTTTTATTTGGTTAGTTCTGTATATTCTGAATATATTTAACATTTATAGTTGCCTGTCATATGTTGAAGTTATCTCTTCAGTGTTTAAGTTAGTTTGTGAACAGCTAGTTCACCAGGTGCAGCCACAAGTACATTATTTATAATAATTTATTAATCATTGTAATCTTTGAGGTTATTTTGTGATGTACTGAGTTGTGTTTCCTTGTGGGAAAGTTGTTACAGTGCCCTTTCTGCTGTGAGAGTGACAAAATGAAGAGAGGAGTCCATTAAAGGGAAAGCTGCTCTGTTTGGCTCAACCACAGTCTTGGTGTCCTTCTTATTCATCCTAACACACATACACAACGCAGAGACATTTTGAGGAAGCACACCAACGAAGAGGGTTACAGAAACAAAACCTTCATTGCAACACATTTATAACCACAACACTGACGACCCATGTCTCTGAACTATTTTTCTTCTTCCACTTGTTTTAGTTACGGTTGGCAACACAACGCGGCGTCTCTCTGCTTTCTGAACACTGTAACAGATAGTTCACAATAGAGCACACTGATTAGTTCGAACCAAGACATTCTCATGAATTAATGCTGAAAACTCAAAGATGTCATGTTGTCCAGTCCAGTCTCCACGCTGGAGTTTACACAATGATCTCATGGCCGTGACACAGATTCAAAATTTCCCTTCAAACCAGAAGAACGGATTTGCTCGAAATAACGCAAAAACAACCAATTTTCACTCTTTAGTGAAGTATATGTGTCCTAATTGTGTTTTTAGCAGCGTGGGACACATCTTAGAAATCTGTTTTGGTGTTGATCATGACCCTCTAAAAATGTCTCCACAAGGTCAAAATTAACTGGTATTGCTATACTTGTAGGGGCATTTAGTACCCACAATGTAGAATACAAGGCATACACACACACACACACACACACTCCTTAGCGAATCTAATGTTATAAGTTAATCTTTTAAATTTATAGCAATTACTTATTTTTGTTTAGTCGTGTTAATTAGAGAATGCCAAATTCATGCTTCACACTAGAAGCATGCTATCATGCTGGAAACATGCTGAATTGTTTTAGGAATGTGCTAGCCACACGGTAAGACATATTAGCATAGTGTAAAACATGCTAAATCGCTTTAGCAATCTGTAAAAACATGCTCTAAACATGCTAACTTAGGCCAACACACATATAACATTATAAATAATATTAACAATATGCTAAACATGCTAGGAACATACTCATTCATGATAACAGTGTGGTAACCATTCTAGAAACACGCTTGAGATGCATGCTGTTTAATTTACGCTGCAAGCAAACATGCTACAAATATAATAACAATGTGGTCATTCGTCTTAGCCATGTGTTATCAACATGGTAAGTGTTAAACATGATAGCAGGATGCTAAACATTTTATAAATATGTTAGTAACAGTATTGCATATTAGCAACATGTTAAAACATGTTAGACATGCTACCAAACATGCACTTCACTATGTTAAACATTAGCTAATCCATGCTAACAGCATACTAAAATCTGTTAAAACATGCTAGTATATCAGAATCAGAATCAGTTTTTATTGCCAAGTGTGCTTCACACACACAAGGAATTTGCTTTGGCTACAGAAGCTTCTAGTGTACATAAAGTGACAAGTGACAACACAGAATAAATATTTAAAAAAAGAAAAGAAGAAGACGATAGACATTAAACAGAGATGCAGTCAGTCCAACAAGATCTGGATGTTGAAATGTATGTACAGATTTGTTATAAATATACAGGTCGTAAGGTGCTGTGTACAGATGCGTAAGAAGTATTGCATTGTATATTGTTATAAGGTGCTGTGTACAGATGTGTAAGAAGTATTGCAATGTGTATTATTATAAGGTGCTGTGTACAAGTGCGTATGAGAAAGTATTGCGCGTTTATTGCACAATAGGAAAAATATTAACTGTTTATGAGGTAGATGTCCTGAGGAAAGAAACTTTTCCTGTGTCTGGCTGTTTTTGTGCTCGGTGCTCTGTAGCGCCGACCAGACGGTAACAGTTCAAACAGGAAGTGTGCTGGGTGCGAGGCGTCCACGGTGATTTTGCGAGCCCTTTTACTCACTCTGGAGGAGTACAGTTCTTGAAGTTTAGGAAGGGTAGTGCCAGTTATTCGTTCAGCAGTCCGGACTATTCGCTGTAGTCTACGGAGGTCGGATTTGGCTGCTGAGCCGAACCAGACGGTGATTGAAGTGCAGAGGATATATTGTAGCCACGTTCTTAACAATGCCATAAACATGCAAATTTATGCTAGCTATGTGCTAATATTGTTAGAATTCTTTCTTTCTTTCTCTTTTCACAGTTTAAACATAGAATACCAAGCTGTTTTCATTCAGTCAAGGCAGGAGAATATTATTGTTGTTGTTATTATAATTTATTTTAAAAATATATATTATTAAATCCCTCTAAAATTTATTTTTCGCAAATTACTAGCTTTTACAAATGTTGTTTTCTGTAGTGTGGTATATGCTTAAATGTGCTTTATAAATATATGTTGTTGTAATGAATGTGGGTGTGTGATATTGCTAGGACAGCAATTTTAATAAAAGCAAATTACCAAAGAAAGAAACGTCTGACTGAGCAAAAACTGCTGCCACAGTACAGAATTTATAATCAAACATCCAGTAAAGTTTCACTGCAAGCCGTTTACAGATTAGCAATGAAAACATGATTAATGCATGGAAATTACTACATACAGACACTATAAAATGAGCAACACATTCCTGCATTGATTATTCAATGAACAATTGTAGGAAAGTCTGCTGTTCCGAGACTAAAAATGAGAAGTCCTTCATCTTCTGTGCGTTTCTTCACTCTAGAAACAGCTCTATTTTGATCTGAATATCGCTCTCTCTCACACACACACACACTCAATCTCCCAAAATTAGCATAATGGCTAACCAATCTAGCCCAAAACTAGCCCAATAGCTAATCAAACTAGCCCAATAGCCAAGCAAACTAGCCCAAATGGTCAATCAAACTAACCCAGCAGCCAATCAAATGGCCAAACTAGACCAATGGCCAATCAAACTAGACCAGTGGTCAATCAAATGGGACCAAAAATAGCACAATGGCCAATCTAAATAGCCCAATAGCCAACCAAACAAGACCGATGGCCAATCAAATGAGACCAAAAATAGTGCAATGGCCAATCAAACTAGCCCAGTGGTCAATCAAACTAGCCAAATGGCTGATCAAACTAGCCCAAGAGGCAATCAATTTAGCCCAATGGCCAATCAAACTAGCTCAATAGCCAATCATACCAGCCCAATGGCCAATCAAACAAGACCAAAACTAGCCCAATAGCCAATCAAACTAGACCAAAACTAGCTCAATAGCCAATCAAACTAGACCAATGGCCAATCAAATAAGAGCAAAACTAGCGCAATGGCCAATCAAGCTAGCCCAATGGCCAATCAAACTAGCCGAATAGCAAATCAAACTAGCCCAATTGCCAATCAGACTAGCTCAATACCCAATCAAACTAGCCAAATGGCCAATCAAACCAGCCCAATAGTCAACCAAACTCGTCCAATAGCCAATCAAACGAGACCATTGGCCAATCAAATGAAACTAAAACTGTCACAACGGCCAATCAGACTAGCCCAATAGCCAATCAAATTAGCCAAAGAGTCAATCAAACTAGCCCAATGGCCAATCAAACGGCCAAACTAGCCCAATAGCCAACTAGACCAATGACCTTTCAAACTAGCCCAGCAGCCATTAAAATGGAAAAACTAGCCCAATAGTCAATCAAACTAGACCAATGGCCAATCAAATGAGAGCAAAACTAGACCAATGACCAATCAAACTAGCCCAATAGCAAATCAAACTAGCCCAATTGCCAATCAAAGTAGCCCAATAGCCAATCAAACTAGCCAAAGAGTCAATCCAACTAGCCCATTTGTCAATCAAACTAGCCAAATAGCCAATCAAACTAGCCCAATAGCCAATCAAACTAGCCAAAGAGTCAAT
>CAIGQQ010004828.1:735076-745380 GCA_903798035.1 Danio albolineatus | reverse complement strand
AAATTAAGTAAACCCAAGGAAACAGCATTGAATCATTTTTTTCAGTGTGTGTCCCACGCTGCTATAAACACTATCAGGACACATATATTTCGCTTAAGAGTGAAAATTGGTTGTTTTTGCGTTATTTCGAGCAAATTCGTTCTTCCGGTTTGAAACAAATTTTCGATCCATGCGTGTATTCCAGCGTGGAGAGTGGACGTCTCTACCTGCGAGTGCATCGTGATGTCTCTGAGTGTGCAGCATTAAGTCATGAGAAAGACTTGGTTCAAACCAATCAGCACGCTCTATTGTGTATGCGGTGCAACTTCATTAATATGCATGATAGTGTCGAGTATTGTCTGTACCTGTTGCAGTGTTCAGACGGCAGTGAGACGCCACGCTGTGTTGCCAAAACAAGTGGAAGAAGAATTGTTTGGAGACACAGGTCGCCAGTGTTGTGTTTATGTGCTGCAACGAAGGTTTTGTTTTCATTTCCCTGCTATGAGAGCACAGTTGGACTCACGCGACACGTGGCAGAAATGCATTTGTAAGGAACTTTTTTTTTACCCGAAAGCTTTCCGCATCTGGAAATGGTGAAATCCGGTTTTTGTCTCTAAAAAAAATACACAGCTCCAGTTCATGTTGATTGTCCTGTCTTTGGTAAGTAAGCAATCAGTGCTCTTTGTTTATTTATTCAGATGGCAAATTAGTTCGTATCGTCAGAAGTACTTTTTCAGTGTTTAAAGACAGACCTTAGTCAAAATGATTAGAACTGTATAGAGTTTACAGCACGTTAATATTGTAGACTGAAACATCCGCTGTAAATGCTGCTCTCCGAGTGTAAACCTGTAAACACCGCAGTCAAACTATTACTTTTGTGTAGAATTTTTGCCGCATTTTGTGACAGTATAGTCTATACACACACGGCTTTCTGACACTACCTACCAAGAGCATCTAAGTTACAGAGAAATGTGGAAGGTTTTCAGGCAAAGTCCCATGACAGTTCTCGTAAAGAATAGGGGTGAATAGGGCCACATTCCCTCCATTGGCCCTTACCCATCATGGCCTCCCAATCATCCTTATCCACTTAATTGGCTCTATCACCGTCTCTCCACTCCACCGATAGGTGGTGTGTGGTGAGCACACTGGTGCTGTTCTCCTGTGGCTGCCGTCGCATCATCCAAGTGGATGCTACACACTGGTGGTGGTGTGGAGAGACCCCCCTCATGATTTTTGCCATAAATGATAAATGCGCATTGCATAACATTAAATAGTAATAAGTGGAAATATATATTTAAAATATTCCAGGAAAAACAGCAAGTTTCCATCAAGTGACAGAAAGAGGGTGAAAAATGATCAAGCGAAAATAATTTATGGCGTCTTTTTACTTTGCCAAATCAATCCAAAGACCTTCTTATTTTCCCTGAGAGCAGCTTCCGTGTTGGTCTGCTGTGACACGCCTCATCTCTTCAGCGGAGTGTTTGACCGTAAATACTGCGAGAAAGACAGCAGTAATTATCTTGGATTGTGCTCAGAGACTGTCAAGGTGAAACTTTAGACTTAATATTCAGAGCTCATTCTCGGCTCCATTATTCAGCTCGAGCACCTGTTCTCCCTCATTATCATCCGAGTGGAAATACTTGCTTTGACTCCTTCACTTTAGCACTGAAAAACGAAGAGGAAATAGCGCGTGTGTATGTGTGTGTATGTGTGTGTGGAGTGTCACAGTCATCTGTCATCATGGGAATCGTCTGCCTGACCTAAAGCAGCAACTAGACTGATTGATTCATTAAGATCTGAGACACCTCTCCTCAGTTATTCAACATCAGCACATGTGCACGCTGGGATATGTGGACAAAAACGCCTCATTACAGAGTCTTCAGGGCAGGTTTATATTGATATTCCTTATACATTCTGCTTAAGATTTGTTCTAAGCTGAAGTATTAAACTGGTGAAATTAACTGTCGCCTGACTGACATTCAGACTCGCATGTAGACTCTTAAAGGGCACCTCCATAAAAACCAACTTTTCTAAGCTGTTTGGACTGAACTGTGTGTAGGTATAGACGGATTTCATGCGGCCGCCATTTTAGACAACGAAATCGAGGCTGCGGTGGGAAGATACCCGGAAGTATCACCCGAGTCACACAGGAATGTTGTGTACCTTGCTGTTTATCTTATCAGCAAAGAGAAAGTGACACAAATTTATATTTTCACCGACTCCGACTGACCCGAAGGTCTGTTCTGAATGAATAGTGAAAATAAAATGGGATATTGGACCTCGTTTTCAGGCAAGTTAAGGGAAATGGCACTAGTTAGCGAACGTTTTCTTTCCCAAACACACGTTTTAGATGCCATTTATCAAACTCAAGTTAATGAACTGCTTCTTTCACTATATTAGACTCGTCACCATACAAAATTTCAGTTCTGAAAGGTAAAAAAAAAACTCTGTTTCCCGTTAACATTTAATGCACTGTTGATGGTGTTCTTAAACACCACTGATTGGCTGTTGTGTTCACCAGTGCTCAACAGAAATTACTGTGATTGGCCGTGACCGTCATCAGTTCACCGCACTTGCGGCTGATGTTTACCGAGTGCAAACACAAACGAGCAATCCGCTGATGAGTCGACTGATTTTCACGGCTTTAAAATGCTCCAGTGTCCGTGTATCTGTGTTTGCACTCGGTGAAGAGCGGTTAAATAATGACCTTCACAGCCAATCACTGTCATTTCTGTTGAGCACTGGTGAATACTCTGGCTAATCAGCTGTTTATGAACGCGCTCAGCTGCGCTTAAATGTTAGCGGGAAATGGACGTTTTTAAAACTTCAGCACTGGGACAACACTATTACAGACAACACAGGGGTGTGCTACAGAGGACTGCATTGTTTTATCTCTCACAGGGTTATGTAGGCTGAAGCAGGGAAGCCCCCACAGTGTTTACCTGGTGCCATGAACTGAAGTCTAAGAGGACACTTAAGCTTATTACTCTTAAAGTGACATTGTTTGATGCCTAATATGCTTTAATTGTTTAAATTAAACTGAACAGAATGATATTAAAGTGATGTTTACACCATTTCTGCATTTTGAAATCGCAGCAACAGCTGGAGGTTTGTAGTACACAGCATGTTGTTGCAATGTTTACAGTACTGATCCTATACCTCCGGATTTCCTCCCACTGCAGCCTCGCTTTCGTGTTTTAAAATGGCGCCCACATGAAATAAGCGTATAGACCTTTGTCTTGGAACGCAAAATTACCTATTATGCTTTGCGTGTATGCACAAGGAGAATGCTAAGAACTTCCGGTCGGCAGCTAATGCGTATAAACAGTCACATTTGGACGGCTTTGAAATGATCGTTTTAATCTATTTTATTTGCTTTTAACGTCTTTGAACCAATACCTTTGTCGATCAGCGCCACCTCCTGGACTGATCATTACAAAAATGTGATCAAGTAGACGAATTACCAGCCCACGTCACACATGACGTCACACATGGGTCCCTGGTTGCAAAAAAACACTGGTTGCAATAGCAAACACGTGGTGTTGTGAGGATGCTAAATTCGAAAAGTCCAAAAACACATGTGTTTTTACACGTTACATCTACACGTATGTGTAGAACTGGGGTTGGGGGGATGGGGGTTTGGGATGGATGCAACGTATGTGAAGTATGCGCGATGTATAGGGAAGACCAGCGGAGTGCTCGCGACGTGTGTGAAGAGCAAAGAGGGATACGGTGTAGAGAGGTGCGCAACGTTTTTGAGGAGTGGGAGGGAGACAGAACTTCTGGAAGACTTGGGATGTCTGCTAATGACCATTCAAAAATGTATATTGACATGTATCCTGTCACATTTGGTCTGCACAAACACTGCACAGCTAAACTTGCCTAAACTTGTGTGTGCACGTGCAAACTTTATAGCAACATTGTGTGTGACTCGTCGTTGCAGAAAGGCTTGAATTAACTCAACAACACATATACAATATCAAATAACAGTTGGGGAAGTTCTTACTGTAGTAAGGGAGATTTGCTTTATTCTTGTCTGTCACTGTGCTGTTTATCTACATGAAGGTTACACGCACAAGACCAACACAAACAGATCTCTGACACGCATGTGAGAATGGTGTGCGGGATGAACCAGCTCATTTGCATTAAAGGCAACAAAAACAGCTAGTGTCATAACAGCTCAAATTTCCCAGATTTAAAAAGGTATAATAAGTAAAGTTTGGAAGGGCATCAGCTGTTTAAAACATATGCTGGAATAGTCGATGGTTCATTCCGCTGTGGCGACCACTGATAAATAAGGGACTAAGCTGAAGGAAAATTAATAAATGAATGAACAAATTGAATATTTTAAAACCAGAAGCCATAATTTTTCAATGATTCCAATATAAAAATGTAATGAAAGACACAGTAGTTTAACTCAGTTGCGCTCAGTCGTTTCAGTGTAATAAAGACCTAGTGTGATGTCTTATAAGACCAATGAGTATCCTTGGTGTGTGTGCTTCAGTTTCATGATAAATCCTCAAAAGCTCAATGACGAGTGTCAAAACTGAGCTCCAAACAAGCAGGTCTAACAGCTCAAGCGCGGCGGATGACACACAAGGCACGAGTCCTGACAGTTAATCGTGCGTTTCTGAAAGCCCTCAGTTTTGGGTTTGAAAGACAGCAGTTTGCAGCTCGTCCCTGAAGTGGGATCCATCTCGACACTTCGTCTGAAAGATGAGAAAGATTAAACAGCCCGTGTTCAACAGCTCCCCGATACCTCGTCTTCCTCGGCGGGGTGTGAATTATACATTGCTGATCGGGGGAGGGGTGAACGTTTTTTTGGTAATGGCAGTCGGTTATGTGATATATGTCTCAGTGAACCAACATTTTATATTTAATTCAATTACATCTTACTTAAACTTATTTAAGTTTTCAGGATTTTGAGGGACATTGAGTATATGAATGACTGCACTATTTTTTACTGTTTAAAGGTGCAGTAGGTGATCTGCCAAAATGTTAACCGTTAGCATAATATCTTTGAAAGAACAGTCTCTCCCCTGCCATCCAAAGCTACGAGCACATTAAACAAGACAGTGGACACTAAATCATGTCATTTGCCAGTTAGAAAACTTTACAGTTCTTTATAATACTGAAATCCCCCACAAAAACTATATCTAGCATGTTTCAGTTGTGTAGCTAGCAAAACTTGTCATAATGTGCAATATTTCATGTATGCAAGGATCTCTGGTCTCTCTCACATGCTGTCCTAAAGCGACTACTGTATGCTTAGTGGTGGCCGGTAGTGTGCAGGAATTACAGTTATAAGCCATACTCACATGCTATATCAGACCGAATATTCAGAGTAGCAGTAAACAATATATGGAAGCGCGTCACAGGTTGTCATTGTTCAAAAATGAACCAGTGTGAAAATAAAAGCAACTTGACCTCAGTAAAGCAGGCTAGGTGGAATAGCGCTGTTTACTGATGTTTTGTTGTTAAATTATATCAAAATCTACATTATCGATGCTGTAAAAGGACCTTATGAAACTGAAAATAGTCACATCAATCTATCGACTGGAGATTTCAGTGGCTGAACAACACTTCTGTGCATATAACCCTTTCACAACAACTCAATCTACATCAGCTTTACGTGACTTAAAATGACCTGTTTAACAGAAATACTTCAGCTATGGTCAGGGGCGCCGCTAGCAATTTTGGGCCCCATGAAAAAATATGAGGATGGGCCCCCTACTATCAAGCTAGCTATCCAAACTCTTTGTCTGCAATGTAGTTATACTGACATATGCATTTTATTATTGATTTTGTCCACTACTTATCAGTATTTAGTAAGAGAACGACCATGACTGTAGCTAGCAGACGATTTATTGTTCAAATGTAAATGTAGTACAAAAAAAGGAACAGTAATGAAATATTTACTGAACATTGTACATTTCTAAACACACAAAACACCAATGTGTAACTATTTAAATAAGTGTACTGCAATAGTGTCTCATACAATGTGCAATACACTTTGATTGAGGATTTAGCAAGCAAGAAGGCCAGGCGTTTGGCACTTGGAATTTAAGTTACTGTCAGGTTAATCAACAGAGCGTTTCAAATGTATTTATGTTGTGTTTATTTGGTTTCCAGTGTGCTGGATTTTGCACTCTGTTAATACAAATTTGTTTAATTTTTTTATTTTTATTATTATTTGCCAGCAAGAAGGCCAGGGTTTTGCCATTAAAGTAATGGTCAGTTTAAACAAAAGAACATTTCTTTTTTTATGGGTCTCATTGTAATATAATTTTGTGTCTTATTGATTTAGTGTATAGTGTGTCATTTGGGATGCAGCTAATGAAATAAATGACCAAAAATACCAAATAATAGCCTACCTGGCATGAGTGTAAACGCATTCACCATCGGGAGGCGCTATAATCACTCTCACAGGAGAATACTGCTCTCACAGTCCAAAATAAAGTTATCCAACTTGTGCGTGTGATTGCTCCGCCCCTTCTGTTACGTGCGCAAAGCTGCGGTCGTTGAGTGTGTGAAGTGTCCATCGTTACACACTTCTGTTTACCGGCTGAATGAGTGCATCATCCGGGTAAATAAAGTGCATTATTGTTAGAGTTTTCACACTTCTGTTTTCAGTGTGAACGTACTACTTAAACTACTACAAAATGGCGTAGAATAGTGCATAAGTATGCGATTTGGGACGCAGCTGATGTTAACCTCGAGGACATCGCTGCTTTGACAGTTTACCTGACGATCGCACTCAACTATCTTCCCGCTACTGACGGACTGAACCATACAGCGAAAGGAGGGGGGTGCAATTTGACAGTGACAGTTGTGACAGACATGAGGGGCAGATATAAGCCGTATTTTATTTTTTATTTCTAATAAATTGTTTTACTTGTAATTTAGAGATACATTCATAATTTATATTACATTATAGTACTTTTATTAATTATAAAGCAGATCTCTGTGGGCCCCTAGAGTGCATGGGCCCTTAGAATCGTCCTAACTTTCCCCCCCTTAGCGGCGCCCGTGGCTATGGTGTCATCCTTCCTCCAGCGTGCAAAACTAACTCCAATATTGATTCGGGATTTTAAAACATCACACAGTGTGTGAGTCACAAAGAGGTCAGAGGAGTGAGGTATACCTGCACAGCACTTCACTAGCTGGCCTCCATATCTGTCAACATTGGGATGTGAAAATAAGGGAGCTTATTTTTAATGTATAGAATACATTAGCAAATAGTTTAGAAATAAAATTTATTTTATTATAAAGAAATAGAACGGCGACCCCGGATTAATAAAGGGACTAAGCCGACAAGAAAATGAATGAATGAAAGAAATAGAATCAAGTTATCAAATCGTATTAATCTTTTCTTCACTGTATATCTTACACATTCTGAATAAAAAGCAGTGAATGAATCATTTATTTAGATTTTTTGTTTGATTACATTAAATAACAGAGGTGACACTGTTATAAATAACAGAAGTTTACATCTATAGTTATAATGACGGCATTCGATTGCTTTCCTAACGTTCTATGCTCATTTAAGACAAAATTAGTTAACCATCAAGATCGACATCTTTAGCTGTTGTTATTATTAATTATGTGTATATTTCTGTTCAAACATGCACCCAAAACCCAGTATCCACTTTCGCTTTGCTTCTTATCGAGTGTACAGAATTCGTTTGGGAAACAGTGTTTATCACAATGGACGCGTCAGCTGAAAGTCACGCACCACTTCATGATTGTTTTGAGGATTGCACAGGAGGAGCGACGGCACCTATAATGAAAAGGAAAGGGAATCCTGCCGTTTTTATATTTATTCTAAAGTGTTTCATGCCTAAATAAAACGAAAGCACAGAAAAGATTCACATTTAAGAAGAAAGGGCGCACTGGTGGTTTAGCGGTATGGGTTGCGTATAGGGAGGATCGGCTCTTTAATGTTTATTGAAACCTGTCGGAGAACGACTAAAAATACGGGAGAAATACGGGAAAACACCTTTACGGGATGATAGCGGGATAGAACTGTAAAATACGGGAGAATCCCGCGAAATACGGGAGGGTTGACAGGTATGCTGGCCTCTGTTACACTCACCCCCCTAAACCTCACTCTAACTCGGGTCATGACACCAATGTAAGCCCGCCGGTCCTATACCAGCTCGCTCCAAGCTGGTATCAAACTGGCAACCTTCCGCATGGGAGTTGGTCACTCTACCAAGGAGGCTAAAGCCCATAGCCTCTAGTGTCTGTCGTGGAGAGGTCAGAGGTTTATCTGCACAGCACTTCACTAGCTGGCCTCTGCTACACATACACTCAAAAATAGAGGGGGGAGGAGGTCCATAAGAGCAGACAGGTATGTTTTCTTTTGAGAGAGAGTTCTTCTTTCGGTGTTTACTCTGTCTGCAATGTGCAAAAGTTCATTAAAAGAACAAGCTTTCTGGCCTTCCTCAGCCTGTTACAATATATTTTACAGCATATATAAATGGCTGACCCTACCATATATATAGTTTTGGCATCCTCCAGGAGGGATCAAGCGTTAATTATGTGGGTCAAACCACCCCCACTCTCCCTGTAATTCACACCCTGCTCCTCAAGATCCAGACCCCGTATAAACCGCAGCATGATGTAGGGTGAGACTGGCAGCTGTCACCCGTGTCTGATGGGTGTTTGCCAGAGGCTGGGTCTCCGTGGAAAGACTGTCAGTGCTTCTGTGAAGTCAAGCACATCTTCATGAAGTCTGCAGAAGAGAAAAAAAAACTGGACCGTTCAGTCACAACTGACTATCTGCTTTTCTCACTGGCCGGAGTCGAGGAGGAGAGAAAAAAACGCCTGGAGAACTTTGCAAACTTTCAGCATAATTAGCCCCATTAAGCAGACAGTGTTTCAGAGGCATTGCATTATAATTCTTTAATAATGCATCCGCCTCTAATGGCAGAAGGATGGAGGTTTCGCCGGCTGTAAACACAGATTCTGTTGTTTCGCAGAGGATGATAATTAGCTTGAATGTGCTTTCGTTTAGGAGGCCTGTTACACTGTCTCCGCGTATCAAGAGCGCAATCATTCCACAGCGTCGTCAAGTTTTTAATTTTTAATTCCCTGGCATATGAATAAAACAGGCCGGCTGACTAGTTGTGATTAGTTTTGGCATTTCTGCATACATTTGCCGTTTTCCGGCTCGCTGTGATTGAATTAGCCGCAGTTTGACTGCAGAATCACGCTGAGAGGAAACGGCAACAACTGCACAATGACTAAAGAGCTTTATTGAAATTAGATTTGTGTTTCCTGAAGGAAATAAGAGTTCTTGCAGAGAGCAGTGAATGAGGTTTTGGGTTACTTTAGATTTTGATTGTGCGTGAATGGCTCATGAAGTGTTTTTTTTTTTTTTTGGATGTCGTTCGTTATGTAGTGTTCATTGCTAAACTGAGCAGGGAAGATAGGCTAGCAGTGATGTAAAAAATGAACATAAATCATACTAATTCAATATTTACTGTTGCCTCACAAGTGAGTTGCCTTGCTGGTTCGAGTCACAGCTGGACCAGTTGGCATTTCTGTGTGGAGTTTGCATGTTTTCCCTGTGTTAGTGTGGGTTACTTCCGGTTGCTCCGGTTTCTCCCACAGTCCAAACATATGCGCTATAGGTGAACTGAATAAATTAAATTGGCTGTAGTGTATGTATGTGTCATGCGGGTCTGTGTTTATTTTATTTATTTGCTATGGTTGTGTGCCTTCTGTGCTTGTCTGAGTTGTAAGTGGAGTTTGTAAACTGCTCTAATGGATTGGATGACGCCGGTGACATCACTGGGGATTCCTTGAATAAAAGGCTGATAACAAAATCCACCAGAGGCCGCTGTGTACGCTTTTCCAGATCTCAAATTTCTCTCGCGAGTGCCAATTGCGCCTGCTCTTGTTGCGTAAATCCACCAGAGGCTGCTGTCGACTGACTGACTGACCCACCCCCCTCCTCCTCTAAACTCAACCAATAGCGTTTTAAAAAGCACCGATTGACCCGCTCACTCACTTCCCTAAACTCAATTGCCAGTTTTAAAAAGCAATCCAGATAAAGAAAAGTCCCTGCCTGATTTTTATCATGTTTTCAAGTTTTACCACAGTGGAAAAGCCGTCCACATTGAGGTTAGCGGAAGAGCGAAAAGGAACGGCATCATACCGCCCCGTAGCGTTCGTCAGTGGTGGATTTAGGCATGGGCAATTGCCCAGGGCAGCATCTTGTTAGGGGCGACATGGAGACAGAGCCCATTTTCCTAGAGCGTTCATTTTAAAGACAAAATAAAGCCATACGTTCCTCTGGCTACATAATTCACAATCTC
>CAIGQQ010004828.1:615397-626959 GCA_903798035.1 Danio albolineatus | reverse complement strand
ATTATTATTATTATTATTATTATTATTATTATTATTATTATTATTATCATTATTATTATTATTATTATTGTTATCGTTATTATTGTTATTATTATTACATTCTTCTTCTTCTTCTTATTATTATTATTATAATTATTATTATTACTATATTATTATATTCTTATTCTTCTTCTTCTTATTATTATTATTATTATTATTATATTCTTCTTCTTCTTCTTCTTATTATTATTATTATTATATTCTTATTATTATTTAAATGGAGACTGAAAACGTTGGCTCAATATGATTTTCCTCAATATTAAGTACAGTTAATTTACCGGTATTTTACAACTATAAGGGCCTAGTCACACATGATCCCTTTAAGAAAATTGCCGGTAATTTTCTGGAAAGGTCTGTATATGTTAAAGAGGCTATTATTATTATTATTATTTTAATTATTATTATTTATTTATTTATTTTATTATTATTTAAATGGAGACTGAAAACGTTGGCTCGATCTGATTTTCCTCAATATTAAGTACACAAAGTTCAGTCTTGCACCCTTCCTTAAGTTAATTTACCGTTATTTTACCAGTATAAGAGCCTGTTCACACACAATCTCTTCCAGAAAACTGCCGGTAATTTTCTGGAAAGGTCTGTATGTGTGAAAGGGGCTATTATTATTATTATTATTATTATTATTATTATTATCATTATTAATATTATTATTATTATTATCATCATTATCATTATTATTAAAATGGAGACATCTGAAATGAATAATCAAGAAGCAGGGTCTTCTCATAGGATAAGAAAACTCCAAAATGAATAATAATGAGAAACCGACGCGTCATCACACCACTAGCAGATTCGAGATACGTCACCGATTTTGATCCGCCCCAAAAATTATTTTAAACCCAGAAGATGAAATCAGCTGACAAAAGCTCCAAATGATCCAGTTTTCCCCAAATAAATCTGTTAAAATCTCCAAAAAAAGTACCACAGGGTGTCCTGAACCTTTAATCGGGACAACATGAAGTAATTATGTAAAACCCATAACCCATTTTTTGCCAGTGTAGAAAGAAAAAGGTGTCGTTGTGATATTCATATAACTTTCTAGAGTAGTGAAAGTCTGTGTTTGTCATTCAGTTCTTCAGCTGTCAGCACGCGTGTAATGATGATATAGAGACCCCCCTATCATTCGCATGCATGTTGATTCTCGTCAGTGGTCTCCTGCTGGGCTCTGAAGTGTCAGTCTGCAGTCTTCAGTGATGTGGCACAACTGCTAAACGGTGCTCTTGAAGGAATTTCCACACAAACAGCGGCCCCTTTTGCATTTAAAGTTTCACACTTGCAGAAACTGTGGCCAAAACAACAAAGACCTTCATCTCCCAGATGTGTTTCACGGCCACAGGCGGCGCTTCTCCACGGCCGCTACATTTACATGTTAAACAACGACCACAATACAGTGGAGCGCGAGCGTGTCCCGCAGCGTTTTCTGGCCTGTCAAACACAATAAGTGTGCCAGCGGGAGAAGGTGTTGTCGTTCACAGATGGCGGCGGTGACAATACTGTTCCCCGCCGATAAGACAGACAGAGATGAAGAACTGCAGCGGGAACATTAGGCAGATCGCTGACTGTCGACTGAGAGACCAAACTCTGACTCAAATCAGCTTCTCCACAGCAGATCTTACCATTTCTTGCTGTTTAATGAGAAATGCTGGACCACTCACACTATAACAGGGTTTCTGCAGATATCATAATGTCAAATTTAAAACCTTTTTAATGTCTTTTTAAAAACCATTACGTATTAATTTTAGACATATATGACAATATCAAATTAACAAACTTCAGCTAGTTCAAAATGCAGCTGCTAAGAGTGTTTTCTAGAACAAAGAAATATGATCATATTACTCCAGTTGTGTCATCTTTAAATATCGTATAAATTAAAAAATTTTACTGTCTACCTACAAAGAACTGAACGGCTTAGCTCCCCAGTATTTGAGGGAGCTCCTGGTGTATTATAGCCCATCACGTCCTCTACGCTCAATTAATTCTGGACAATTGATTATTTCCAGAATATCAAAATCAACTGTAGGCGGTAGATCTTTCTCTTATCTGGCACCTAAACTCCGGAACAGCCTTCCTAGCACAGTTCGGGAAGCATACACACTCTGTTCGTGTAAAACTAGATTAAAGACACATCTCTTTGCATTAGTATACACATAAAACACAAATGCTCTTGAAATCCAAATCCTCTAAAGGATTGTTAGTCTGCATTATTTAGGGCAACCGGAGCCGGGAACACTTCCCAAAAGACATTATAATTTAAATGGCATCTGCGCTTATGTTAGTCTGTTTTTATTATTCCAGAGGTTTCCATAATCCTGGACCAGGCCGTATCCTGAGCAGATGTAGTATGGTCAAGGAGGAGTGGAGAGCATGAGACCGATCCCTGTAAGACGAGTCCTCGCATTGATCCTGAAGGGCCAGCCTGTACACCAGCCGGTGACCACTCCCACCTGCGGCCTCTCCACGATGGACGTTCAGCGTTCTCCAGCCTCCGGCGCCTAGACTGCAGCTCTGCACAAGATGTTTGGCCATAGGAGAAATGGTCGTGCCCAACTGAACCTGGTTTCTCTCGAGGTTTTTTAATTCTTCCCTTTCGCCAATTGGTGAAGTTTTTACCTCGCCGCTGTCGCCACTGGCTTATATGGTTGGGGACTTGTAGAGCTGCGCATCGACGGATTTGCTCTTCAGTGTTTGGACTCTTAGCAGTGAATATTTAAAAAAACTGAGCTGAACTAAACTGAACTTCAATACTGAAAACTGGACTGACACTGTTTCAGTCTACTATAATCTTCTATGTGAAGCTGCTTTGACACAATCTACACTGTAAAAGCGCTATAGAAATAAAGATCAATTAAATTGAATCAAAAACATGTATACACATAAAGAGAAAATGCTAAATCACAAAATTAGTGCTAAAATAAATATATTCAAATTGAACAGTACTAAGTGAAGTTTAGTTATAAACCAATTTCGAGAGGAGCGCGTGTTTATGATTGACACGGCTGGCCCAGAGTCAAGCTAATGCACAATCCACCAATCAGACGATTCCCATCTTAGTATAAATAACCAAAGCATCTTACCTTAGTCATCTTCAACAAAGAAATATGATCATATTACTTCGCAACAATCTGCATGTGATGCCGTCAGTCTCTCCCCTGCCTCAGAGCACTCAAAGGCGGCACAGCGCCACACATCCGTCTCTCACACCTGCAGCATTGAGAGCAGATCATTCCTCTGCACCACGAGCGTGAGGTATTTCCCCGGTACAGTCAAACCGATCTGCGTCTCCTTTGTTTTAGATTTATTATTTTAAATGCTAGGGCCCCATACCTTGAATTGCTTGGGGCACTAAGTCCGGCCCTGGGGGAGAACAGGCAAACTCCACAAAGAAATGCCAACTGGCCCAGTCAGGACTTAAACCAGTGACCTTCTTGCCCTGAGGCGACAGCACTAACCACTGAGTCACCTTGCTGCCTGTTTATGAAACTAGATTTTTTACTCAAAAAAACATCAATGCATATAGAAATGTTACAGACATCTCTTTTAATTAGATTTTGAATCAATTTAATGCATTAATAATATTTCATTCATTCATTTTCGGCTTAATCCCTTTATTAATCCGGGGTCGCCACAGCGGAATGAACCACCAACTTATCCAGCATTTGTTCTACTCAGCAGATGCCCTTCGAGCCACAACCCATCTCTGGGAAACATCCATACATTCTCATTCACACACATACACTATGTACAATTTAGCCTACCCAATTCACCTACACCACATGTCTTTGGACTGTGGGGGAAACCGGAGCACCCGGAGGAAACCCACGCGAACACAGGGAGACATACAAACTACACACAGAAATGCAAACTGACCCAGCCGAGGCTCAAACTAGCGACCTTCTTGCTGTGCGGCAACAGCACTACCTACTGCGCCACCGTGTTGCCCTTAATAATATTTGTTTTTAGTTAATCCCTTTGCATTCTCAATCTTTCCGTCACCTGCCCACATCTTCAACCACTCTGCTTCACTATCTTACACTGCAATTACCAGCCCATTTTATTATGCTACACCACAGTTTTAGATCCTTTATTACTGTTGACCGTTTCCATGACTTTATCGATCGAGAAGGAAGTCAAACAACAAGACAATGAAGACGGAGGTGCTTTATATTTGAGCCTTTGCAGCTTCTTACACAAACACAGCCGCAATAAACATATGATCCCTGGGCCACAATGTCCATAGTGACATCAAAATCAATAAGAGCCCCGCGGCCCGTAGCAACATCAAAATCAATAAGCGCCCAGTCTGAGATGACGTTACGGGGCACCAAAACCCTCAAGAGTTCATTATCCGCCGGCGCAAGAATACCTGCAACACTTGACATCTCGTCCGACCTTTCCAGATCGCTCAAGCCCTTCACAATAATCAAAATATCATGTTCCTTCTCACATGCAGCTGGCCTTTGGAGACGAGAGATGATGCCAGTCGTGGCTCTGAACTTTTGAGGCAGCGGCTCTAAACGCTGGTCGTCTGCGTGTTTGACCTGCTGGACTCAAAAGTGTTTTAAAGTCGCATGTGTGAGAGTGAACGTTTGCCGCCGGCTGTAGAGTTTAAATGTCAAAAGCACACATACATCACTCTGGCTGCTACAAACAACTTAAAGGTGCCATTGAGTGCACTGATTCAATATGTTAAATTGTTCTCTGGTATCTACATAGTAGGAATGTGGCTTAGGTGACTTCAGAAATTGTACAGAAACAGATTTAACAGTTAACCTCTTACACTCTGGTGCTATTTTGGGATTTCCGCCTGGATTTTGTCTACCCAATTTTAAAAGCTTTCTAAATCCACATGCAGAGGAGTAAATGCAAAAATGTGGTATCATTTTAAAGAAAACCCTTTAAATTTTCATAAAACAGTGTTGAAAGTGATTAAAATAATTGTATATGTTGTCTGTGTTATTATAAACACTTAAAAAAAGAGGCGCTTTCTGTATTTTTTCTTTATAAACTCAAATTTAAAAGAGTATCTTTTAGGTTCTGTGTGGTCTCGGTTTCTGTAATTTTTGGTGGTTCCTGCACATGTCAGTAATCATAAGAAAAACGAAAAATGCCTCTATCATAATCTATGCAAAAGTTATTGTATTCCAACGGATGAGAGGTGCTATACCATTTTTTATGTAATTTCCGCCTACCAAACTACTATGGAAAGTCTTCCATATCCAAATTATTTACAAACCATTTGTATTTAAGAGTAGTTGGTGGTTTTTAAGATCATTCAGAATGAGTTAGTAAACGATTAATAAACTATTAAAATCAACATTTATATATTGTATTATTCAGGCATATATTAATGGTTACTATGCATGTTAATAAATATTTTATTAACTCAACTTCCTGCAGTATTGTGACCTGATCTAAAGTGAGGACTATTCATGCTTTATAAATCCCTTATAAAAGATTATTAAAGGCTCAGTTTTATTCGAAACAGGGAAAAGAACATAGACGACTTTATTCTTTTCTATTCATTTGAGTCAGAATTATTACAAGTTATTGTATAATGATGGTTTGTTCTGTAGACAATTGAAAATAATTTTGACCATTAAAATGGTTTAAAAAAAATTACAACTGCTTTTATTCTTGCCAAAATAAAACAAATTAGACTTTCTCCAGAAGAAAAAAATATTATCAGACACACTGTGAAAATGTCCTTGCTCTGTTAAACATCATTTGGGAAATATTTAAAATCAAATATTGGCTAATAATTCTGACTTCAACTGTACACAAATGAAACTGTATCAAATGAAAAATAAATCTTTGCAAATCTAAAATAAAATTACTATTCAGTTTTTTATCCAATTTTATGTTGTATTTTGACACTCCTGTTATTCAGCAATGTTTAAACTTTACAGTTATTTTATTATTTAGATAGGATTGCAAAGATATATTCTTCATTTGATATTAATCATTTAACTGTCATTTATAAGGGATTTATAAAGCATGAATAGTCCTCACTTTAGATTAGGTCACAAAACTGCAGGAAGTTGAGTTAATAAAGTATTTATTAACATGCATAGTAACCATTAATATATGCCTGAATAATGCAATATATAAATGTTGATTTTAATAGTTTATTAATTGTTTACTAACTCATTCTGAATGATCTTAAAAACCATCAACTACTCTTAAATACAAATGGTTTGTAAATAATGCGATACTTAATTTAGAAATGAAAAATAAATCCTTAACAAAGTGTGAAAACACAATTATTAAGCACATTATAAATGTACTTATAAGTCAAGAATAGAGCATTTGTAGCTGCAGGAATTAACTGCTTACAAACGTTTGTTAATGCAGAGTTAATGCTTAACAAATAATGAATTCACTATTTGCTAATGCTTAATAGATGATTCATAGCGTGTAGTTATTATAAAGTGCTACCAAAAAAGCTTATTTTGAGGCTGTCTTCTTTTTCTGCGCCATAAAAAACGCGGTGATTCATTCCATAACTGTTTGATATGTGAATATAATTCAGTAAAGGAACGCTAGAATCGTACATGGACAGGCAAGAGCTTTTATTTGAGCTGTGACTTGTACATGTGTGTCATATATGAAGCATATAAAACTAGGAAAATGAAAGCTCGGGTATCCAGTATTTTGTTGTGTAATTAAACGTTTATACCTTTTGTACAGTAAAATAAAAACCTAAGTGATGCATATGTGCATAAAATATAGCTTCTACGCTTTCAAACGGAACCACTTATAGGGGTCTTGTGCAACCACGGACCTTTAAAAATGAAAGGGAAGTTGGGCCCGCAGAGTTTAAGAGGTTAAAGGATTTTAATGCATGATGTGGAGGGTAGCTGGCCGCCTCCGTGAAGTGCATTACAATCAATGACTGTATTAAATATGGACGACGCGATAGCGCCTTTTCCCGTTGAACGCTTTGAAGGTAAAAGTCTTGTGACAGGTACAAACTGTCACAAAACACTGCTGAAATTGGAGCCTAGGCATGCGAAGAATTGATTCCGCGGCTCCGCCTCTGGCTCCATCAGGCAGTCCAACCAAACGCTTGTACATAAGATCAACCACGCCCCCTGAACTTCTTACATGACCGCCGGTATCTGCACGATAACAAAGGCTCGCTAATGTAAATATAAGCACTATAAACACGTAATAATTAAAAATTAGTAATAAAAAAAAAACACACGTACAAATCAGCTGCAGATCGGAAGACCTTAGCATCCTCCTTACGCATACACGCATAATGGGTAATTTTGCGCTCAAAGAAAAAGGTATAGCAGGGGTTACCAAACTTGTTCCTGGAGGTCCGGTGTCCTGCAGATTTTAGCTCCAACCCTAATCAAACACACCTGAACAAACTAATCAAGCTCTCACTAGGTATACCTGAAACATCCAGACAGGTGTGTTGAGGCAAGTTGGAGCTAAACTCTGCAGGGACACCGGACCTCCAGGACCGAGATTGGTGATCAATGGTCTATAGAAGCCTGGAAAAGTGTCAGAGATGAGAAAGTGTTTTGTACAAGTAGTTTTCATCACGTTTTACCACACATGTTAGCTCTTTGGTAAAACCCCCATGTAAAACAGTATAATGGCTGTATAATTAAACCTACGGTTGACTGATTGCTTGAAAATATGCTTTATTTGTAACTCCACACGCAGATCTTCACCTTCAAAGTTGGTAAAACTGAATTTAACACATTTCAAGAACCCACAGGGACCGCGACAGACCACAAAAACACTTTCACGTCTAAAAATGGTCCCACGTGCTCCTCTTCTGAAGGAAAAGCAGAGCGTGTGACTCAGAAGTGTAAAAACACGAGTCGTCTATAAGTGTGAATGATCTTTTCACCAGTCATCTGTCAGACTTCAGATCAGCCAACAATGAGGCAAAGAGAATAATGCAAAACTGCTGAACACACAAGATATTAGTCATGAATAACACAAGACACTAGCTATTAGCCAGTTTCTCTTATCTGTGCAGATGAAAGAGTGTACAGTAACGCTCTTTCACAGTGACAAAAGCTGGAGGACGGCGCAAACCTCATTAAGTGAAGTTTCACAAACTAATTTCGAGAGGAGCACATGATATGATTGACCTCAGCTGGTCTCTCATCTACAATCATTAGTCAGCCAATCAGATTAATTCAATCCCACTATAAGTAACCCAGCAAATAACACTCCCTTATCAGCATTTTCCGAAGAAACCCCCCATCCACCCCTTCTCCCCCTTCTATCTTTAACGCGGGGAGCCCTCGAGAACTACCTGATCTCGTACTCCCCTTTACATGCTCTTTCTAACCAGGCGGGAGCCCTGGGCTCAACTATCTCTGAGCTCAGGGTTCTCTCCCGGGACAGCATGCCAAACCTGCTAACAATTGTCAAACAATATCTAAGTGTGAACTCTTGAAAGACAGATAACGTCTGGTCAGTTTGTGTTTCTGAAAATCGCAGGCACCGTTGCTTTGGTGTCGAACATATGTGACTATTAAAAACTGGACATAACTATATACACTTCTGTACCAACTCTAGGGTTTGCAGAGAATAGGCATGGGCTAGTATAGGATCTGGCGGTATGATAACCTTGGATAAAAAGATCACGGTTTCACGGTATTGTGATTACTGCTCTAAAATATGTCCTTTTTAAATGTCTGGGTAAAAAACAAAAACTTTGTCCCCCTTTGAACACAATATATTTTATTTCGAGAAACATTTAAAATATTTTGGCACAGTAAACATCTCAGACTTCTGCTATCTTTATTTGTTTCAAAAACACAGATGTCTTTACAATTTACAACAGCATCTTTGGATATCTTTTCTGCTGGAGATACTGTTGTCCTAAAAAAAATACAAAGAAATGTAAACAAAAAAATCTTACACATACCTTAGGAACGGTATAGCAGAACATTTTGGTGGTTTTAAAACCTTGACTTTCCAAACTGCGGTATACCTTGAAAACGGTTATCATCCCATGCCTAACAGAGAACAGTCCAAAAAATAGAAAATAGGATATGTTCTTGGCATATTTTGGGCCCATTAGTAGCAATTGAGCATTGTGTCAACGCCACAGCCTACCTGAGTATTGTTGCTGACCATGTCCATCCCTTTATGACCACAGTGTACCCATCTTCGATGGCTACTTTAAGCAGAATAACACTCATGTCATAAAGCATTGATCATCTAAGACTGGTTTCTTGAACATGACAATGAGTTCACTGTACTCAAATGGCCTCAACAGTCACCAGATCGCAATCCAATAGAGCATGTGGTGGAACAGGAGATTCGCATCATGGATGTGCAGCCGACAAATCTGCAGCAACTGTGTGATGCTATCATATCAATATGGAGCAAAATCTCTAAGGAATATTTCCAGTACCTTGTTAAATCTCTGTCATGAAAGATTAAGGCAGTTGAGAAGGCAAAAGGCATCCAACCTGGTACCAGTAAGGTGTACCTAATAAAGTGGACGCTGAGTATATAAGACATAATTTTTTTCTCCTCTTTTAAGTAATTTACTTTTAATTTTACTTGAAAAACGCTAAATTATGGTATCAAACTAAAATTATGGTAGAAATCTACAGTGTTCATTTTAAAAAATACAAGTTTTAATACTTGTTTCATTTTATAAGAACAGCATCCTGTGGTCAGCATTTGGCGAATAACAGAAATCACAGCAAAAAGCGGATTTTGTACTTAAAGGGTTAGGGTAAGGGTAACTTTAGTTAATGTGTAATGTAGCTGTGTGAACATAAACAGCATCTCTGAATGTAAGACGCTCAAAGTTCAATGCAAAGGGAGACATTGGCTTTTGCAGAGTTAGCTTAGCAAAGCCTACAGCGACGAATTTGGGGACTACAAAAATATACATATACATATACTACATAAATATGCTCCAGAGAATAATAAAAACATATATAGCTAGCATTTGACAAAGGAGAACTTCCAGAATCTCTCTCAGTTCAGTCTCAATATTTCCAGTACCTTGGTGAATCTGCCATGAAGGATTAAGGCAGTTCTGAAGGCAAAAGGGCATCCAACCAGCTGCCAGTAAGGTGTACCTAATAAAGTGGCCGCTAAGTATATAAGTACTTTACTTTTAAGTTTACTTGAAAACGCTAAATTATGGTATCAAAGTAAAATCATGGTAGAAATCTACAGTGTTCATTTTAAAATAAGAGTTTTAATACTTGTTTCTTTTTATAAGAACAGCATCCTGTGGTCAGCATTTTGCGAATAACAGAAATCACAGCTCTCTATAATTGTCTCTCTGCATCAGGACATTTATAGCAGCGCACAGTGACTGGCTGGAGAATATTCTTCAGTCAGGTGGATATCCAAAATAACTTACTTTCCTGACTATAAATGGCAGATAAATCTGGTTCGGGGGCAGTTTGAGTTGAGCTTTTTTTACATCCACACTTATTTCTGCACTAATGGGGAAACTCTTGCTTCCCGCTGTAATGAAGCTCTCAGTCCTGCACCGTCGTGTCCCTCAGGGCTGCATTTGCCACAGAGTTACATGTTTGAAAAAAAGCCTCGCTTCCCCCTAGAGCGTCCCTCCACCCGCCGCTTCATGTCTCTGAGCACATGTCAAACTGACAAACACTAATGAAGTCAAACACCAGCCAAATCCCATCAACACACTGCTCATAGTATCATGGAAAAACTATAGACACGAACTGTAGTAAAGTAAGATCAGGGATCGTCCATGCAAAAACTGGATTTCTTACTTAAAGGGTTAGGGTAAGGGTAACTTTAGTTGATGTGTAATGTAGCTGTGTGACCATAAACAGCATCTCTGAATGTAAGACGCTCAAAGGGAGACATTGGCTTTTACAGGGTTAGCTTAGCAAAGCCTACAGTGAATGATGTTTGGGGACTACAAAAAAAATACATTTAGGTTAATGATGTTATAAACGCTTCAGGTTACACACATTTACCATGCGCATCGAAGGGGCGTGGCCAGAGGCGCTGTAGTGATATAGCAGAGAGCTAAAATGCCGTCCAAACACATCTATTTCTACAGAGCTTCTTCTGTTTCTGTATTTGGGCTTCCAGCGGACTCGACACAAAGACAGAAGAGCTTACAGTTTAATTTAATTATGTTCCAGGAATATATAAAACAGATATAGCTAGCATTTGACAAAGGACAACTTGCAGAATCTCTCCCAGTTCAGTGGTGGACTCTGCTATAAACTCCTTCAACCGACAAACCTGTGGACTCTGAGCCACAAACTGTAAGTGTTTTTATTTGATAAAATTGATCAACTTCAGGCACAGTTTCTAGCGTTATTGATGTGTTGTAGCGAGGACGTAAACAAGGGTGTAAACAATGGGAAATGCTGTTTGGTACTGCTAACAATTTAGCTACAACTTCATATTTATCAGTCAAACCACTGTAAACACCCACAATCTTCATCAGCACTGAAGTGTCTCTCTATGCGGACACTTTCAGTGTCTCTCTATGCGGACGCTTTCAGTGTCTCTCTA
>CAIGQQ010004828.1:595863-614608 GCA_903798035.1 Danio albolineatus | reverse complement strand
TATCTATCTATCTATCTATCTATCTATCTATCTATCTATCTATCTATACATACAAAATATCATTTACCTTTTTTTGTTTTTTTAACATTTATTTGATTACAAATACAGTAAAATCTGTTATTTAAAAATATTATTACAATCCACTGAAGCTGTTTTCTATAGGAATATATTTTAAAATATAATTATTTCTCTGATGCAAAGTAGAATTTTCGGCATCATCACTGTATGCTGTGTTCACACCAGAGGTGACATGCGCGAATACGTTGCACTATTTGTGCAAAAATAGATGCGTGAACATTTTCAGTTGACTCGCTTCATTCGTACATCAAATTCTATTACTTTGCGCATCAAATTCACTTCACAATAGACTCGAATTTGCGTCATGGGCAGGACTCTAGCTTTCAGATTTTATTGAGAGAGTAGCTGTGCTTTATGTGTTTTAGGAAGGCTGAAAAACAGCATAGATTCGTTCAGCGCAGTGTCTGATTCCACTACATCCTTTCATCAACTCCTCAAGAAACTATACCTGGATGATGAAGGCCTCAGCAGTGCTTCAGACTGAGCCAAGCCCAGTTTGATGAGCTGTTGTCCGGTGTCAGCAGGAGGATTTCCCCTCGGTGCGCCAACCACAGGTAATACGTCATAATCACACCCATACAAGAGCAAGCCCCAGATTGGTTAACACAGCGCAAATGTCCGCTGAGGTTCAGGTTTTCAACTTGAGTGATTCGAATGTTAGGTGCGTCAAACGCTCAACTCGTGCTACTTCATTAACACGAATCGCGTCATTCGTGCCACCTCATTCAAGTGAATAGCGCTGCAGGATGTCTATTAGTGTCTTTGCCTTGACTTAACATGTAAGTCACTCCTGCCTAACGCTTCATCTGCATCTGGTACCATTAGAGCTCATTCACATGGAAATACGTCTTTGCTTCAAAATACGCGAGACGTGGCACTCACGAATGGGTTTAAAAAAGCACAGAGCAACCCGAGGTCCACATGATGTAATACTATGAACATGATGTAATGACGGACTCATTAGAAATAGAAAAAACAATATATTAAGATACATCATATAACTCAGGATGTCTGGACACAGCCACACTGAGCCCCTCCTCCAGCTGGTGTTTAAATTCCTAAATATCCTTCAGAAGTTATTCAAATGTGCTAAAACACTGTCACTATCACTCAAATGAATTTGTCATTGGTGAGTATCAATTATGTACACACAAAAATGATTTTATCCCAATCTTTCAAACAGAGGTGTGTGTGTAGTGCAATCATGTATGCACTGCAGCAGGTGAACAGCAGAGTTCAGTGATTCTCTTACCAATCATGGGCGACTCAATAAAGCTCCAGGCGTTAGTTTGAGGCACATATGATTGGAGAACTCCAGCAGAGCGGCCGGCCTCGTTCACTCCTCCAAACACATAGATTTTCCCACCGCAGACGGTCGCCGCCGCTGAGTGAACCGGTTTGGGCAAAGGAGCCACCATCTCCCACTGGTTAGTAATGGTGTCGTACCTGCAGAGAAAATCAACAGGGATTTATTCCAGAGAATTAGAAAAAATTTAAAAGTCCTTTTTAGATTAAAAAAAAAAAAACAATGTTTCATCTCATTCCATGTTATCAAATTCAATTGCACTCTATTCCATTTTATTCTATTGACCTCATTCCCTGTGTGCGAGCGGGCGCAGCCATTTGTATCTTTTTGGCTCTAGACTTCCGGTCTCATTCACTTCCATACATTTCTAGACGTTAAAAACAGCTCGTTATACTGCTTGATGTTGCAAACTGATGTTTTCTTTTTATATTATTCTACTTTTTCTGTGTAAAAAACACTTGTTTGTGGAGCGAGTAGTTTGACTGTTTTATGCCGTTTATTATTCCAAGTAATTTCACCCATAGGCGACTGAATCGGAAGTTCAAAAACAATCGCAAAAACAAACGCATTTCGACATTAAAGAATTAGGTCAATTGACATTATTCTTGACGTACAAGCAAGTGTCGTCATTGGAATTTTTTGGCTCAAGACTTCAGGTCTCATTCACTTTCATTCATTTATAGGGCTCTATTTTAATGATCTAAGCACAAAGTCTAAAGCACATGACACAAAAGCATTAAGGGCGTTTCCACTTAAAAGCGTATCCATATTTGCTATAAAAATACAGTCTGTGCCCTGCCGCATGGTCTAACAGTGCTTATTCTCTTAATGAGTTACTGGTGTGTTGAGCATAATGTGCATTAAACCAATCAGAGTCTCTTCTTCCATTCTCTTTACGAGTCAATTGCGCTGAGCCATGGCACATTTGCTATTTACATGACAGACTTTGTAAGTGGAAAAACTGAAAGCTTCACTAGCGAGAAAAACAGTTAAACAGACCATCTGCAGCGCCAGGATAAAGAACGAGCCACTGCCATATTGGATTTGCAAAGAAACTGGGACTAAAAGATCTGTTCCAACTGTCTGTAATCCAACTGCACTTCAAGAAGTAGTAAATGCTTAATTTTTTTATAGCATTTTGAAATACTTTGGGCTCCGTAATTCACACCCACTGGAAAAACTATAGCTGCAATAGTGTGCACAACTATAAACGAGGACGCTTCAATCACACAATGTTAAATCAGGTTTATTTTGTACAGAACTCAGCTATAATGGATCTCTATACAGAAGCATATGAACCTGTTCAGCGGGCATAGTCACATTTATCCTGAGAATGTCCCAAGAGAGGGTGGGAAGATCCTACTTCTAGTGGGCGGGAAGAGATTTGCATTTAAAGGCACAGGCGCAAAAACAGTTATAATTCCCTCTAAACCCAAAACTGTAAATTTTTAACATGATAATAAATAATAAATCATCTGATGGGTATTTTGATGCTAAACAATCACAGACATATTCTGGAAACATTCATTCATTCAATTCCCTTCGGTTTATTCTTTTTTTCAGAGGTCACCACAGCGAAATGAACCGCCAATTATTCCAGCATATGTTTTCGCAGCTGATGTCCTTCCAGCCACAACCCATAACTGAGAAACACCCATACACACTCGCATTCACACACACACATACGGACAATTTTTAGTCCATCCAATTCACCTATAGCGCATGTCTTTGGATTGTGGGGGAAACCAGAGCACCAGAACCAGAACCAGAACATGCAAACTCCACACAGAAATGCCACCTGATCCAGCCGGGACTCAAACCAGCGACCTTCTTGACAGTGCGGTGACAGTGAGGTGACTAAGCCAACGTGCCACCCATTCTGGAAACAAAATTGGAGCGTTTTAAATAAATGTAACGTTATTCCTGTCTCACTGTTTGTATCCATCCCATTCCGTCGCTTTTACCATTCCATTCCATTTCATCTAGTTCTGTTCCGTGCCATTTTAACCACATTTAATTCATTTCCATCTCATCCATCCTACTCATACTGTAAGCAGGGCTCAAAGTTTGATAAAAACACTTTGGCAACCAACCAAACCCATTAACACCACTCAAACGTCCCATAAAACAGACTATTAATGTCAGCCTAAATAAAAAGACACTTTAAAAGATGGTCTTTGCTCATGTCAGTGTTTTTCTGCTTCACGCCTGATAAAGCATCAAGAAATTTAGAGTATACTGTGAGAGATGAGTTTTTACAGGCCCTTGGTGAGATAATTTCTTAGAACATTATAGTTTGGTGGAAATTTAGGTTTTAAAAACGTTGTAAGGACGTTTTGTTAACCATTAAAAAAACGTTCTAGTAACATTAAGCAAACTGGACATTTCAACATTCTCGAAACGTTGTAGATAACGTTTTAAGAACAATTTCACAACCTAAATTTGTTAGCTGGGACCACACTTCATTTTACCGGTGGAATGAGTGCATCATCCAGGTAATTAAAGTGCACCTATTATTTTTAGAGTTCATTATTTTTATTATTTTTTACTTCAATATTGTTGATAAGCCATGGTGGGTATTTCTCTCGCATATCTCTCGCGCTGAACGCTGTCGACCAATCGAACTATTCATATGGGAGTTGCTGGGAAAATTAGGTAAAAATAAATACATATTACAAGACAATGAAAGTGTTTTTTGGCCTTGCATGAATATCTGTCTGTTGATAAAGACCTCCAAAATCAAAATATTACCTTTTTCAATGCAAAATAGGGGCTCTTTAAGCGAGGTACGAAGAACGGACCCCTGGTCTACAGAACAAATCTGTATACAATGACTTGCCTTATTACCCTAACTTGCCTAATTAACATAATTAAGCCTTTTAATTTCAGTTTAAGCTGAATACTAGTATCTTAAAAATATCTAGTCAAATATTATGTGCTGTCATCATGGCAAAGATAAAAGAAATCAGTTATTATGAATGTGTTATTAAAACTATTATGTTAAAAAACGTGTTGAATGTGTTGAAATGTGTTTCTGTCAAACAGAAATTAGGGATAAAAATATACAGGGGGGCTAATAATAATAATAATAATAATAATAATAATAATAATAATAATAATAACAATAATAATAATAATAATTAGGGCTGTCAATTTATTTTAAAAAATACTAATTAATCACACTTTTGTTTTTGATTAATCATGATTAATCACGAAAAGCTGTATTTATTACAGAAATAAAAACACAGGCGTGTAAGTGTCATTTGAATTTTAAAACAATCAATGCCAATAACAAACAAAAAATATTTCCATGTTGGATTCTAAGTGAACTACAAAAAAAATCCAAAATACAGGCATTGCAGATATGGAAATTGGAAGAAAAAATAATAATAATAAAGTATTGAACACAAACAACTGTATTCATTGTAAAGTTGTTTTGCGAGTTGAGAACATTAATTATAAAGTAGAAACAATTTTGCTTAGTCCTACTTAACATTTAGACAGTTGCTAAGACAGTCCAGTCTATTGACATTATCGGGTGACAACACACACGCATGCACGCACACGCACACACACACACAGTACAGCGCACTCCCTTCAGATCATCACCACGCACAACTACGGTTCTTAAAGTATGGCTGTATTTCTCAAGCAAGAATTCTGATACAGCAACAGAAGCAGACGCTTTACAAAAGTAGCGTGCAGGAGGAAACACGTCAAACTTAATGAAACATTTGAGGGTGCTTGGAATCAACTTAGAGAGGAATGGGCTGTCTTTGACAGCTGCAACATCATCTGGCACTTTCACTGAGTACATTTACATGATCCATATTATCCATATTATCCTTTATCCATATTCCTTTGCCCATTAAACACACGCAGGGCCGGAGCAAGCTGAACTGGTGCTCTAGGCGAACGGTGATCACGCCGCCCTCAACCCGAAAGTGACAAAGAAAGTGACCGGTTCGCGGATGAACGTAAGGAGCGGGAGGGAGGGGGTAGGTGTCGCGGATTAAAGTGAGGACCGGGGGGTTCGCTCACTATTCTGCCGCCCTTGTTGGCCGCCTAGGCCGCCTCTGTGGACGCGCCGGCCCTGAACACACGTCGGCCACAACAGGAAATTAAAAAAAAACTGCCACTGCGTTAAATGCGTAATTTTTTTTAATGCGTCAAATATTTCAAATTAATCGCGTGCGTTAACACGCTAATTTTGACAGCCCTAATAATAATAATAATAATAATAATAATAATAATAACAATAACAACAACAACAACTAACAGTAATAATAATAATCATATAATGATAACAATAATAATGATAATAATAATAATAACAACAACAACAACAACAACAACAACAACAATAATAATGATACTAATAACAACAACAACAACAACAACAACAACAACAACAACAACAAAAATAATAATAATAATAACAATAATAATAATAAATAATAATAACAATAATAGTAATAATATTAAATAATAATGATAACAATAATAATAATAATAATAATAATAATAATAAATAATGATAACAATAATAACAACAATAATACTACTACTAATAATAATACAAATAATAATAATAAATAATGATAACAACAACAACAACAATAATAATAATAATAATAATAATAATAATAATAATAATAATAATAATAATAATAATAATAATAATAATTCTGACTTCAACTGTATTCGGCTTGTGTAAAATGACAGAGAGCAGGTTGTGACTGAGTCGTGGAGTAACCCAGATTTCAACTCAGATCCTGCTTCTGGTTCCTGCAGGAGGACCTGAGGGAGACATCAGGAGATTGCCTGTTAGAGGGTGAAAATTGAGCAGGGAATGAGACGCGGTGGCGCTCGCTGACTGAGACCATTATGAGCCTAATGGAGGAGCAGAAAAGCTGCAGTCCAGTCCACCTTATCAGCCGCACATTTAACACATACTGACTGTGGAAGATTGCAGGAGAAGTTTATCTGGTTCGACTCGCTCAGCAGCTAAAGCCCGCAGCACAGACACATGCATAAATTAAAGCAATATTTCAGGGTGTTTTCACCGTAATGTCTACAGAGAGTCGACTGCAGCAGGTGCGCTGGAGGCTGGAAAACACACACACACACACACACACATGTGAAGCTGAAGAACTGCTGCTTATTACAAGGACTTATTTAGGGCTGCATGATATTGGGAAAATCTAACATTGCAATATATATATATATATATATATATATATATATATATATATATATATATATTTATTCTGCAATATATATTATGATATGAATACAATTTCCCCAGCTGACTTAATATCTGTAAAAATAATTAATAATGTTAGAATAAAATCTAATAAACAATCTATAAATACCGTAAAGAAAAAGCAAGAAGATTGCTGGTTCGAGCCTTAACTGGGTCAGAAGGAATTTCTGTGTGGAGTTTGCATGTTCTCGACAAACATACTCATTTTTAAATGTGGTTGTGCTTATTTAAAGAGCCCCTATCATGGGTTTTTGAAAATGAGCTTGTATGCAGTGTGTGACAGCTCTAAGTGAAGTGAAATGTCCAGCTGAGGCTTAAATCTGAAAGTGCACAGTGTTTAAAACTATTGATTCATCTATAAAAGAGTCGACTCATAGTTCCTCAAATAAATTGGCGTGCTTTCGAGTCTTTAGCCGTTTCGGCTTGACGTGAACACGAAACATAAGCCCCGCCCATTTGTGCGTGCACAGACCCGGGAAATTCAAAACCCCCAACCCCGCCCACAAACAACAGCGGCGAGCAAAGGTTGCCAGATTGGGCGGTTTTGAATTTGATTGTGCAGGTAAAAACCTTTTGGAGAGGGTTTGGACTGGAATCAGTCAGCTACATCTGGCAACACAGAGAAGAGCACTGCGCTCGGCTGGATATTGGAAGTGTGCGGATGAACCAGAGATGAGACTGTGAAGAGTCAGTGGTTGAGGTTTATTTCTGCAGAAATGCCTCAGCATTATAGCCCAGACTTGTGCTGTGTTCCCTCTGAGGAGTGCTTCTGAAATCTGGTTAACTTGTATTCTCATATCTCGTCTAAAAGCACGTTGTAAACGCAACGCGTGCCACTTTGTTTATGTATTAAAATGCGTTTGTGAGCTCGCGTTTCACTGCTGTTTGTCGTTGCTATGGCTACATCAGCTCTCCTACACATGTGCGGCGGTCCTGTTTTATAATGGTTCAGCTTTTGCCGCTGTGTGCATTAATACTAAATGTGTGTTGCTGTTTTTATTTCTGGTTAAGAATAGAGTAATACGCTGGGAAACTGGGGAGTTAGTTTCAGGGGTGAGGTGTCTGAAATACAGGTGACTCCCGGGAAAAACGAGTGTTGGCAGATATGCTCACGCACACACTATGACTACTTTAATCCTGATAAGCCGTGGTGGGCATTCTCTCGTGCTGAATGATGTCGACCAATCGCAACAGACTGGGTCATCGGTCCAATCAGCGCAGTTTAGCATCGCGCTAAGGAGTGGTTTTGGAACAAATGAATATATCACACTCGTAGCAGTGCGATATAGCTTTATATCGTCACTGATGGGACACTAAGGCACTTGGCCTGTGCACGCCTCCCTTATATATGTATATGTATTTATCTATTTATTATTTTTCACAAGATTCATTCATTCATTTTTTTTTTGGTTTAGTCCCTTTATTTATCAGGGGCAGTGGAGGTAAGAGTACTGAAGAATCATACTTAAGTAAAAGTACCATTACTTGCCCAAAAATGTAGTGCAAGTAGAGTAAAAGTACTGAAAGTATGAGTTAAAAGTAGACCTTTTAAAAGTATACAAGAGTAGTGAGTAGTGAGTATTACACTGTATTTGATACGTTTACAGAATGTTACGTTTACACATCCCTGAACTAACAACATGTAGTGTATTTAGGGATCTTATTTTCGTTCGTTCCTTCCAACCTTCCTTCCATTATTTGTTTGTTCCCTCCTTCCTTCGTCCACTCGTTCGTTAGTTCATATTTTTGTTCCTTCCTTCATTAGGTCCTTTTGTTCATTCATTCGTTTGTTCGTTCCTTCCTTCCTTAGTTTGTTCAGTCCTTCCTTGAATTCTTCCTTCATTCATTTGGTCCTTCCTTCTTTCCTCCCTTCATTTGTTCGCTCATTCTTTCTTCCATATTTTTGTTCCTTCCTTCATTAGGTCCTTTCTTCATTCGTTCGTTCCTTCCTTCCTTTAGTTTGTTCAGTCCTTCCTTAAATCCTTCCTTCATCTATTTGGTTCTTCGATCCTTCCTTCCATTCCTTGTTCGGTCCTTCCTTTTATTTGGCCCTTCCTTGCATTCTTCATTCGTTCCATTTAGTGATTGTCTAAGGCTGTTTGGTGATTTCAGTCATCATACAGTCGACATCCATCATTTTCAGTCACATGCAGTCTATAAACAGTCTCTGGATCATTGTGTGTACAGATTTTGGACATCTACTTTGACATTTATAATCGTTTCAAAAGGTTTGCTGCATTTATAAAGCGCCCATGTCTTGAGGTTGTTCAGTATGATGTGATTTACTTTCTATGTGTGATTTAATTGGACAGGAATCACAGGACTGATCTTTCTACTTTGGACAATGACCATAGACAAGAAATAAATAAAGTAGTGACTGCAGGTTGAAGGACAGTAGTGGAGTAAAAATACAGATACTGCACTGAACATGTACTCAAGGGAAAGTAAAAGTCCACATTTATAAAACTACTCAGTAAATTACAATTCCTGAGGACAAACTACTCATTTACAGTAATTTGAGCATTTGTTATTAGTTCCTTTACACCACTGATCAGGGGCCAATTCATCCAACTTATTCCAATTGAAGTTCGTTGTCGGTTTGTGCATTGTTCACTGTCTATGCTCAGGTCTGGTCCCCCAGTCCTGCTTCACCCCTGTCCTGCTTCCTGTTGCTCTAGCCGAGTGTAGCTGTGTGTTTGTTGCTCTCTAGCCGAGTGTAGCTCTAGCTCAGCTCGTCTGTTGCTAAGTTCAGTTTTTATTTTAAATTTGATTACTAGACGTAGCGATCAAACTCCGCCGATCATTTTAAATACTAAATCCATAAATATTAGTACTGCAACCGTGAGCTCATTGTGTTAGCATCGCAGCTAACATTCCAACAATCCAGCTGTAAGTACTCTAGCTGATCTTTGGTCTGTTTTCTCTGCCCGATTTAACTGTTTACAATTCCTTATCAAGACTATAAAACTCTGTCGATCAAGTTAATTACTAGCTCTTTAATTTTAAATCTTTTCCACGGTCACAGCAAAGCAGCTCACGTGCAAACAGCTCACAGTTGGACTTTTTACTCAGACTCCGGCTTGCTTTTATTGCTCTCATTCTCCAGTTTGTTTGCTGATTCGCAGCTATTTTTCCTCTTACGAGTGTCGTAGTTTATCTGCTTACTTGTGCCCGACTGCACCCTTGTATTGCACCTTTGTATTTCACCCAGATTTTGATCGCGCCTATCGCGCTATTTATTTATTTTGCTTTCACTTTCTAGTTTACTAGCTCGCGTCTATTCTCTCACGTGCGTCATCCAGTTTAATCACATATTCCGCCTATTTACACCTTTTATATTACATTATAAATCACTTTGTGCAGGTGTTTTCTCTCTTTAGTTCTCTCTCCCTCTCTCTCTCCAGTTCTCTCTCTCTCTCTCTCTCCTTCTCTCTTCATTGACTACTGCTGATTATACACAAACCCGTCTGCTCCTATTAACTCTATACGCTGCTGTGGTAAGTCAGAATTTACTTCGACTCACGGTGAGTAAAAATGGCTTCTCCTGCTCTTGTCACATGCATTTCATGCCACATGTTTAGTGTATCTCTCTCTGTCAGCAAGGAGGGCTTCACATGCGATAAATGTAAGGAAATAGTTAGGCTGACAGAGAAGATCTCAGAATTAGAGACACACATCCAAACTTTAATTGAGGATAGTAAGAGTCCTAGGTCTCTAGATAAGGAGTTGGATGTGACTAGTCTAGCAAGCCATTCACATTGTTCGGCTCCGGTTGTTGCGTCTTTGCAGAAAGACGGCTGGGTCACCGTGAGGGAAACTAGAAGTGGGAGAAAACACCGTATGTCCGTTCCAACATCAAACCGGTTTAGCCCCCTCAGTGATGCATCCACTGAGAAACCTGATGAAAGTTGAGGTAAGATTCATTAAGAAAGAACATCTACTTTTGCACGTTTGGAGAAATCAGTCATGTTTGGCCGAAAAAAAAGCATGATTTCAAATAATTACCCTTTTAAATTAATTCCAACAGTGATTCAAAACCATGCCAACATCACTACTAAAAGTGCATTTTTGTTAAATCCCGTATAAAGAGACGTCCAGCAGCGGATCCCCGTCCAGTAAAGCAGATGGTGGGCGAGTGGATTTTTCCAGGCGTTGATTGCGAGCGCAGGGGCTCGTGGGTAAGAAGAGCATTAATTACACAGAGGAGAGTGTTATCGGCAACTCCTGCCTCTGCTTTAATGAGACTTTTACAGCGGCGTACAGGAAGAAACTCATTATGCTCGCTCGCTAAAATAAAGACATCTGTGAAACAAATGAAAAATGATTATGACTCACGTTTTCCTGCACAAAAAGGAGCCTGATACGAATTAAAGCAATTAGCGAGGAGCCACCTGCAGTCATGTGAGTCTTCCTGCAGATTCGGCTTTAATTAAGCGCCGTCGTTTTGTTCTTTGTCTTACGATGAGAAATCAATCCAGGTGAAAATGTACTCAGATTTCCCTAATCCGTTCGAGCTACGGAATATTCTTAATATTATTTCTCAGTGTTTGAAGAGCATCTGTTTCCATGAATACAGAGAATGTTCATATGAACTAATGTTTACACAAGTAAAACAAGCAGCAGTGCAGAGCATTTACATTTACAGTACACTGCAGATCTTGATGGTCAATTCCGATTTTGTGACTGTATTCGATTTTTATTTTTACTTTTTGATGACCAGTTTACATCATCTTTTAAAAGTGACTCGTATCCGATTGGCTGCACTTACACAGCAACAGCAAAGGTGCAATGACACAGGAAAAAAAAAGAGCGGGCACTGACTGACAGCTGGTAATAAAAGCTCTCTTTTCTCCATTCCTGAATTTAAAGCAGAGATGGCCAAAGTAGGGCATGCGGGCCAAAGTTGGCACCATCATATCTGAGAGGAGAGTGAGAATGATGGAGAGCCTTTAACACAAAGTTCAGAGATCGTCATCGCCTTTTTTTGTGTGTGTTTTATTGCTGTTATATTATCTCAATTAAATGTTGTAAATGAATCTGATTTCGGTGGATAGAGGACTATGCAGAAGACATCGGCGAACAAAGAAAGGCAAAACTAGTGCAATTCGGTTATAAATCAGTGTTACGTGGGTCTGTGTTTTATTTATTTATTTTTTGCTATATGGTTGTACGCTCGAAAGTAAGTAATAATATATTAATTAATATGAACCATTTTATTTTTTTTATACCTCAAATGTATTTTAATATAATTTTGATGAATTAGCTTTAACTTTTGACTGCCTTTTTTATGCTGTTATGCCACATTACATCACTGGTAATGTCTTTAAGTAAATAAACATTTAGGCCTTTTTAATTATTCAATTAATATTTATTTAATCTCTCTATTTTTAGGCTAAAACACTGCTTTTTTATATTTATTTATTTAGGCCTATTTGTATATGTGTTTGTATCTACTTTCATTTTAGTTGGCGTTTAGTTTAGTGGTCTTTTATATCTTTAATTTTACCTTTTCCAAAATGAATCTTCATTTCATTTAACACATTTACAATAATGATAAAGCCGTTAAGAAGTTTTTAATGATTAATGAAGCAATTATAATGTTTTGTCCTATTATTTCATCTTCAGAAGTAGCGGAGTATTTACAGCCACTGTATATTTCTGCCCGTTCGCATCCCGTCCCCTTGTGCCCCCTGGCGGCAAAGACGCAAACTGCGGTCATCCCTTAAAATATGTTCTCCCGCGGCGGCGGTAGTTGCCGCGGCGGTAATATCCATATTAAAGTAGTACCTACTGTAAGTGGAGTTTCTAGTGGCTTGTCCACGATTGGATGGAGCCGGTGACGTCACTGGGGATTCCCCGTATAAAAGGCGAACGGCAATGGCAGCTCACTCTCTCTCATCGTGGCTCTAGCTCTCTCATCGTGGCTCTCGCTCTCTCATCGTGGCTCTCGCTCTCTCGGGCTGGCTGGCGGCTTTGCCCATGCCAGGATCAACCCGACGGCTCTTTAATGTTTTGTTGTTTCGTTAATCTTTGAAACTTTTGTAATATGTTAAGTAGCTTGTTTATTTTGATACATTATTGTTTTCGTAGCAGATAGTGGATTATTTTTCTTAGTCACGTTTTGTTATTTATTTAGTTTAGCGAAGGAAAGCAGTGGCTCGGAAGACTCACCTGTTTTTATTCCTTTTGCGGGAGTTGTAGGTAAGATCTGTCCATTTAAACAGCAGTTATAGTCAGGGGACTGTTTTGTTAGCTGCCCTACCTGTCTACATGATTTAATCATTTTTGTTGCTGCTTGACCTTTTGATTTAATTAAAGATTTATTGACGGGACGTCAATCCATTCATTCAAACGTCTGTGTTTTCATATGTTCGGCTCAAGCTTTGATGTTGTTATCATACAAGCCAGTTTTGGGTTTTGGGACGTAACAATCAGATTGTTTTGTTTTAACTAAGTTCAACTAAGAAATAAACTCATTATATAATGTAAAAAATACTGTATTAGTTAATATAAAGCACTGTTTTATAGTCATTTTCAAACATTTTTAAATGAATTAGGAAATTACCCATGGCGACTATATTTCCTATATATTTTTCGGCCCACTAGCCTCGATCAAGATTGGCTTTTGGCCCTTCATAAGAAAAATTTTGGGCACCCCTGATTTAAAGTGTTCGCAGGGTTTCTTATTTCTTATTTTTCTTTTATTCTTTTTGACAGGTTGTTTTACTAAAGTTTATGACAGAAACGTTTTAATCTAGACCTTTTTAAACCAGTAAGCATCTTAATCGTAATGTCCATGTTGTGATTTATGCAGGTGATGTATGTAACAGTTTCATATTAGTTTATATTGGTTTTGTAGCGGATGTTGATCTCTCTTTCTCTCTCTCTTTTAGATTTTTTAGTCCTTTTTTTAAGGTTTGGGACTGTGCTGAATTCTGTTCCGAAATGAAAGCGTCAGAGTTGACGTCACTCGCTACAGTTTTTAATGATATGCGACTCACATAAAACATAGAAAGAAAAAAAAAACAGTAAAACTACAGTTCATTTTGTAGTTTCCATGGTTTCACTACAAAAAAAAACCCATAGCAAAAGTATAATTCATTTAGTTATTATGGTTTACTACAAAAAACATAGTAAAACTACAATTCATTTTGAATTTATGGCTTCACTACAAAAAAAACAACATAGTAAATTGTAGTTGCCATGGTTTACTATAAAATCATAGCAAAACTATAGTTAATTTTGTGGTTACTATGGTTTCATTAAAAAAAACAGTAAAACTACAGTTTAATTTGTAGTTACTATGGTTTCACAACAAAACAAAACATAGTAAAACGACAGTTCATTTAGTAGTTACTGTGGTCTCACAACAAAAAATCGTAGTAAAACTACAGTTAATTTAGTAGTTACCATGGATTCACTACAAAAAAACAGTATAACTACATTTCGTTTTGTAGTGACAATAGTTTACTACAAAAAACATAGTAAAACTACAGTTCATTTTGTAGTTACCATGGTTTCACAAAAAAACAGTAAAACTACAGTTTATTTTGTAGTTACCATGGTTTCACAAAAAAATATAGTAAATGTATAATTTATTTTTTAGTTACTATGGTTTCACAACAAAAATCAAAGTAAAGCAATAGTTAATTTTGTGGTTACTATGGTTTCACTACAAAAACATAGTAAAACTACAGTTCATTTTGTAGTTATTATGGTTTACTACAAAAATCATAGTAAAACTACAGTTCATTTTGTGGTTACTAAGGTTTCACTACAAAAATAAAACATAGTAAAACTACAGTTCATTTTGTAGTTACTATGGTTTCACAACAAAAATCATAATAAAGCAATAGTTAATTTTGTGGTTACTATGGTTTAATAACAAAAATCATAGTAAAGCAATAGTTAATTTTGTTGTTACTATGGTTTCAATACAAAAAACTATAGTAAAACTATAATTCATGTTGTAGTTACTGTGGTGTACTACAAAAATCATAGTAAAACTACAGTTCATTTTGTGGTTACTGTGGTTTCACTACAAAACTAAAACAGTAAAACTACAGTTCACTTTGTAGTTACCATGGTTTTACTACAAAACATAGTAAAACTACAGTTCATTTTGTAGTTACCATGGTTTCACAACAAAAAAAATCAAAGTAAAGCAATAGTTCATTTTGTGGTTACTATGGTTTACTACAAAAATCATTGTAAAACTACAGTTAATTTTGTGGTTACTATGGTTTCACTACAAAAAAAACATAGTAAAACTACAGTTCATTTTGTAGTTACTATGGTTGCACTACAAAAAAAACATAGTAAAGCAATAGTTAATTTTGTGGTTACCACGGTTTCACTACAAAAAAACATAGTAAAAATATAATGCATTTTGTAGTTACTGTAGTGTACTACAAAGATTATAGTAAACTATAATTCATTTTGTGGTAGCTATGGTTTCACTACGAAAAAAATCATAGTAAAACTACAGTTCATTTTGTGGTTACTGTGGTTTCACAACAAACAAAAAACATTGTTAAACTATAATTTATTTTGGGGTTACCATGGTTTCACTACAAAAATCATAGTAAAACTACAGCTCATTTTGAAGTTACAATGGTTTACTCCAAAAATCCTAGACCGCTGTACTGTTCAAGGAATACTGAACACTTTAACCCTTTCTGATATTGATAGTAATTTAATAACTTTTTAAGCTGTTATGAGCTCAGAGCAGTTCAGTCCGAGTGTGCAGAAGCATGTGCTGAACACACTCGTGACTCTCAGATCCTCATCTAAAGTTACCTGACCCTCGTCTCGGCCACTGACTTTAATAATAATAACTCAACGAGCGTGAAAGACTCTTAGCAGGGGCTCGAAAAACCACACGGAAATTAGTGATAGGGGTCACACAAGGAAAGAACGAATACATTTTATACCCTTTCCTTGTTGAAATCAGATAAAATACATGAATTTATTATGATTATGATGGCAGCACAGTGGCTCAGTGGTCAGCAATGTCGTCTCACAGCAAGAAGGTCACTGGTTCGAGTCCCGGCTGGGTCAGATGGCATTTCTGTGCATAGTTTGCATGTTCTCCCCGTGTTGGCGTGGGTTTTCTCCGGGTGCTCCAGATTCCCCCACAGTCCAAACACATGCGCTATAGGTGAACTGAATGAACAAAATTGGTCATAGTGTACGAGTGCGTGTGTGAATGTGTTTCCCAGTACTGGATTGCGGCTGAAAGGGTATCCACTGCATAAAACATATACTGAAATAGTTGGTGGTTCTTTCCACTGTGGAGACCCCTGATAAATAAGGGACTAAGTCAAAGGAAAATGAACGAATGAATAATTATATGATTTATTTATTTATCATACATTAATTTCCTTTTCGGCTTAGTCATTATATTAGTCAGGGATCGCCACAGCGGAATGAACCGACTTTTTTTTTCCATAAAATTTTTCTTTTACTTTGAATTATGTGAACACAAAAAACATGCCATAGATAATCAGCATATAGCATACAGCATTGTCAATGACAATGAAGGAAAGTTATTAGAAGCCCAAACAGGGAACATTAAACAATTAGAATGAAGATGCCCTCCACTGTTCTGACTATTCAAATGGTTCTATTCTACTCTGATTGGTCAAGTAAGGGATAATCATCGGCTTGTCGTGCGTTAAAGGATTTTAATGCACGACGTGTAGGCAAAGGACCACACGACGCGCAGTGGAGTCGCCTCCACAAAGTGCATTAAAATTCTTTAACGCACGGCAAGCCGTTGATTATCCCGCTTATTCCATGGTCATTTGCCAAGGTAGGCCTAAGTTTAAAATAGTGTTGCTCTTTGCAGAGCAATATTTGTCCGAATTATTTATTTATTTTTGTCAGTTTTTTTACATGTTAGATTTTCTAGTCCCTCTGCTGAATCAGCTGTGACAGGCAGACAGGCAGACAGAGAGAGAGAGAGAGGATGTGCGTTCTGTTTATACCTGCTAATGTTATTAGGATGCGATTTCATCAGTCCGATCACAAGTGGACAAATAAGACATTCCCAGTCACACCTGGAGTGTGTTTCCAGTCACACGCTTCTTTTGTCTTTCTACCGTTTCTCTGACGAGGGAGGATCTGTAGCTTTTTTCCCCTTTACATTACCTTTAATACTGCGAAAGCTGGCACCTACAGCATAGCAGAATTTCCACGATTTATATTTCATAATAAACATACAAACCTTATAAAAGGTGCCATATCAATTAAATACGCATTTTCAAGTCAAGTGTACTCTAGACTAGAGTCTTTGTAGCAGCCAAGTCTATTTCAGAAATCTCTGCTGTTAAATATAGGTGAATTTTGCATAATGAAAGAACATCAGGACAGGTAGGAGAACATTCTGCTTTATTTATCTACTTTAAAACAAAAGCAATCAGCCAAACACGCAGGATCAGTGTGATATTACATTATTTACGCTCATAGATTAATTATGAAACTTATCTTTGTGATCTGCCAATAAAATACACCTGAGAATAATAGGTTCAAATGTCCAAAGACTGACCGTTTGATACACCAAAGATTAATTATATATCCCATTTTAACAACAGAGATGCAAGAGATTAGATCCAGCCGCGTAGAACCGAAGATTCTCTGGCCGACATAAAGCCTCCCTCTGGGGGAGCTGTTCGGGGAGCTGCCGCTGACCACCTGGAGCTTCCAACATTTTTAAAAACGCGCTTTTCTTGTACACAAACTGCCGATTTGACTTTAAAATAACTACATTCTCGTTTGAAAAACTCTTAAAACTTGATTTTGTGGCATAGTTGATGAGTATTTTCCTAATTTTGCGTATTTCGTGTCCACCATTAACAGCCCTCATCGGTTTCATGTGCAGCACATGCGAGTTGCTATAGTAACTGTAAATGTTTGGGAGAAGCGCATTTATTTCAAACTGTGAACAAAGCTGACTGGAACTACCTGTACGCTTCAACGAAATATACCACACCCCCCAGCCAATCAGAATCAAGAGTTTCATCAGACCATGGAATAAACAGCCATATTCTCTTCAAATTGGTCAGATGGCCTGACTCTGTTATGATTGGTAAGATTAGTCTAGTCTCCGCTGATTGGTCAGATGTTCTCCACTGTTCAGACTATTCACATTGCCATACTCTGCTCTGATTGGTCAACCAGCCATATTCTCTTCAAATTGGTCAGGTGGCTTTATTCTGTTTTAATAATAATAATAATACATTTTATTCAAAGGCACCTTTCTTGACACTCAAGGTCACCGTACGAGACATTAAGAACAGTCAGTTCAAATAAAAACACAATATAAAAGTCAAAAGAATACAATACAAACTTAAAAAATGCAGTTGAGCTAAAGAAAGTTGGCTGCTTTACACAGATGTGTTTTGAGTTTGGTTTTAAATTGTGAAAGAGAGTCTAAATTACGGAGATCAGGAGGAAGTGAACTCCAAAGCTGAGGAGCAGAGTGGCTGAGGGATCTGCTCCCCATGGTGACGAGGCGAACAGAGGGAACAGTGAGGTGAATGGAAGAAGAAGACCTGAGTGTTGGAGAAGGTGTGGCGATATGAACTAGACTAGTGAGGTATGGCGGAGCAAGATTGTGGATGGCTTTAAAAGTGAGAAGTATTTTATAATTAATCCTGAAAACAATGGGGAGCCAGTGAAGCTGTTGTAGAATGGGTGTGATGTGACAGATAGAGGGGGTTTTTGTGATAATACGGGCTGCAGCGTTTTGTACCAGTTGTAATTTATGAGAAGTGAACTACAGTAGTCTAAACGGGATGTTACTAAACTATGAACAAGAAAGTTTTGATTGGTCAGATGGCACAACTCTGCTTTGATTGGTGAAATGGCCCTACTCTGCTCTGAATAAACATATGGCCCTATTCTGTACTGATTGGTCAGATGCCCTACTTTCTGTTCTGATTGGTCAGATCGCTCTAATCTGCTCTGATTAGTCAGATGCTCTCCACAGTTCTGACTTTTTAAATTACCATACTCTGCTTTGATTGGTCAACCAGCCATATTCTCTTTAGATTGATCAGATGGTCCTACTCTTATCTAATTGGTCAGATTGG
>CAIGQQ010004828.1:580458-593785 GCA_903798035.1 Danio albolineatus | reverse complement strand
ATTGGTGAAATGGCCCTACTCTGATTGGTCAGATGCCCTACTCTGTTCTGACTGGTCAGACTGCTCTAATCTGCTCTTATTGATCAGATGTCCTCCACTGTTCAGACTATTCAAATTACTATACTCTGTTCTGATTGGTCAAACAACCTTATTGTCTTCAAATTGGTTAGGTGGCCCCACTCTATTTTGATTGGTCAGATGGTACAACTCTGCTTTGATTAGTGAAATGGCCCTACTTTGCTCTAAATCTCCGTACTGATTGGTCAGATGGCCCTATTCGCCTACACTTTGAAGGTGCATGTAATTTGAATATGTCTCCCCAACATGTGGAACTAAACTCTTCAAGCCTCAGCTATAATACCAGTGTTTGTGAGCTGCCAACAATCCGGTTACAAACCTCTGTAGATTTGTGCAGGAAGTAAGAATGAGATAACTTGTTCAGGCAGTTCTGAATCACTTCTTTTTTGAAAAGGCAAAAAAACCTGCCCTTTGATCTTCAAAACTATTGAAGCCCTTTTACATTTACAAACAGCTCCATTATACAGTACATGAAAGGCAGCTTCATAGGGGTACTTCAAGACAACTCGCAGACCTGCTTTTGAGAGATGTAGTTGTGCTCGTCCAGATCATCATCATCACTCGCTGTGGAGGACAGACGACCTGAGGGGCGACGGGCATCATTACTGGAGCAGATCTCCATCCATCCATCAGCGAGAGACGGGATTAGAGAGTCACGCCAGGCCAAAACCACACACATACACACACACAGACCTTTCTATATATAATCCACCCAGCTCCAGCTTGGATCGGTTCCCATGTCAAGGTTATGTCCGTCTCTCAATGTGCGGCGCTGTAAATGCTGGGTATCTGCCGGAGGGAGACGCTTGATCAATGTCTTCCCGTCTCCATCTATTATTTTTTCCCCCTTAAAACACACGGCTGTCAGGGCTATCTAATCATCTTCTTCATCGCAAAAGTGGACAGCTGATCTACGCTTCGGCTATGATTCACAAAAACATCCAAAACAAAGGAGACCCACTGATCTCGTCAGATCTCTTGGTCGGATTGATTGTGATAAACGTTTTCTGCTCTTTCAGAATAATATAAGAGGTTATGAAGGAACACGGCTGTGCACCTTTCATAGCCATAAAGGCTCACGACACGCCAAAACACATTTTTTTTTTACATGTTGACAATCATATATGTGTCCCACGTTGCTAAAAACACTATGAGGACACTTTTATTTCACAAAAATACTGAAAATTGGTTGTTTTTGCGTTATTATGAGCAAATTCGTTCGTTATTCATTTTAATCTACGTCACGGCGATGAGATCCTTGTGTAAATTCCAGCGTGGAGACTGAATATCTATAACGACTATGACGTCTTTAAGTTTTCATCATTAATTCATGAGAAAGACTTGGTTCGAACCAATCAGCACGCTCTATTGTGAATGAGGCGCAACCTCATTAATATGCATGATAGCTTTGAAGACTGTTTTTACCAGTTACAATGTTTTGTTTCCATTTTCCCATGATGAGAGCACAGCTCGCGTGTGGACCCACATTTCGTCACCTTGGAATTATTAGGTTCTATCTGCTTTCTAAATGATTTTGAGATCAGAATCAGAATCAGTTTTATTGCCAATTGTGCTCGCACACAAGGAATCTGATTTGGCTACAGAAGCTTCCAGTGTACATAAAGTGACAAGTCCAAAAGATCCAGTCCAAAGTCCAAAAGATCTGGATGTTGAAATGTATGTACAGATTTGTTATAAATATACAGGTTTTAAGGTGCCCTGTACAAATGCGTAAGGAGAAAGTATTGCACGTTTATTGCACAATAGGAAAATATTTAGTTGTTCATGAGGTAGATGGCCTGAGGAAAGAAACTTTTCCTGTGTCTGGCTGTTTTTGTGCTTGGTGCTCTGTAGCGCCGGCCAGACGGTAACAGTTCAAACAGGAAGTGTGCTGGGTGCGAGGCGTCCAGGGTGATTTTGCGAGCCCTTTTACTCACTCTGGAAGAGTACAGTTTTTGAAGTGTAGGAAGAGTAGTGGCAGTGATTCGTTCAGCAGTCCGGACTATTCGCTGTAGTCTAAGAAGGTCGGATTTGGCTGCTGAGCCGAACCAGACGGTGATTGAAGTGCAGAGGATGGATTGGATGACAGCTGTGTAGAAGGTTTGAGCTTCAAAGTTTTTGCATCGAATATGGTAAACAATATGTGTGTAAGAGTTTTCTTTCATACATGACAGAGACCCTAAATGCACTGTTGCTAACTATTTTTTAAGCTCTGCTCAAAAAGTCGCTAGATTGCGTCATACGTCAATTTGCATATTACCGACGTCATCACGTCCAGTAGTTTTTGTTTAGCAGCCTATGCTTAATATTGGGGTATTTATATTTGCACTACGCTTTATATATGCATGTCAATTTAATTATATGGATTGTCTTTATGCAGTGTATCAGTATAGATGTATAATGAATTTGCAGGAATCTCTCAGACGTAATAAACTTACACAAGTTCCAAAACTGGGGCGCCACGGTGGCGTAGGTGGTAGCACGTTCACCTCACAGCAAGAAGGTCACTGGTTCGAGCCCCGGCTGAGTCAGTTGGCATTTCTGTGTGGAGTTTGCATGTTCTCCCCGTGGTTGCGTGGGTTTCCTCCGGGTGCTCCAGTTTCCCCCAAAAGTCCAAAGACATGTGGTATAGGTATGTATAGGTATAGTGTATGTGCGTGAGTGAGTGTGCATGGATGTCATCCCAGAGATGGGTTGCAGCTGGAAGGGCATCCGCTGCGTAAAACCTATGCTGGATAAGTTGGCGGTTGTCCGCTGTGGCGACCCTAAATTAATAAAGTGACTAAGCCAAAAAGAAAATGAATGAATGAATGAAGTTCCAAAACTGTCACTAAAATCTCTTTGATTGTAAACAAAAAAAGAATAATCTGCCAAATTACATTGTTAAATTTAAAACAATGGAGAAGCAGATCGGCTTGACTGTAACGTTACAAGGAAAATACCTCACGTTCGCTGTGCTAAATCATTTGCCATCGGTACGCAGAGGGGTGATCTACGCTCAGGCTGCTGGTGGGAGAGACCGCTGTATACGAGGGCTGGGCTGCCTTTAATTAATCAGAGGCGGGGGAGGAGCCAACGGCATCACCCGCAGGTCGTTAAGAAGAGTATGAACGATACAGTAAGAAGACATGAGAGTCTATAAAAATCTCCAGTAACACACACACACACACACACACACAAAAGAAAAATGTCCATGTAAATGTAGTCACTGTCTATCTCCCCTGCGTCAGTGTTTGTGTTGCTGCTGTGAAAATCAGCTTTAGTGCACGTACTGAAACTCCCCTTTTCATGCAAACCCTTCCCTCTTTCGCCGCTCGACACTCCAACCTAAACAAAGCTAGACTCACCCACTTTCCTGAGTTTTTTTCAAACTAGAGGTGTAAAAACAGAGGGTTTTGTGGCCCTTCAATGGACCCGGTGCTTAATTTGTGAATTGCGAGGTCGCGGAACAGATCAGGGTAACGGATCTGGCATGTTACCAGAGGATGGAGAGTAAAGAGCAGGGCAGCGGGTTGTGGGTGTCATGGACGAAAGTGAAGACGATTGGAAATCACAGAAGAAAGTGAAAGTGCACAGAGGATGAGGGAGGAGGGCGGTTGAGGAGAGGGATCCATAAAATGAGGTGTCGGATCCGGATCCGGCGTGTTCTGGCACAAATTAAGCCCTGAATGGACCAAACCAAATTTTTAGGAACCAAAAGTCTTCTTATTGTAATGATAAATGTGTGTGTATGCTGATTTTCATATACCATATATGTTCACTTATACATTTCCACTTAAATGTATGTTGAAGCTACATTAACTACTCATATACAGTAGTAATATAGTGAAATGCTTTTGACAATAATTTTCATTAAGAGTGATGAAAATATGGGCTTGATTGTCAATATTATCATAGCACAATAATAATAATAAAACCGCATGAGTTTATGAGGGACCTTATATTTAGGAACCAGATGTGACAGAATATGAGTCTTGAGGGAGGACTCAACCGAAGAGGTAACCATCCAAAAACCCCTAGCAACCACAGACAAAACCTTAGCAACAAGACAGCAACCTTGGCCGAGTCAAGCAACACTCATAACAGTGTGAAAAAAAAAAATATGTTAAAGAAAATACAGTAATTGTTTTCTACAACATTTTCAATGCTAATGTAAACCCTGTGTGGAAGAAAAATCTGAACATTAACTTTTATGTGTTTAATGAGCCCTGGAAGGTGAATTCTGATTTAAAGATCATATAAATAACCTCCATTAAGAGGGTCAAGAGAATTTTATAGTGTAACATAAAATAACAGCAAAGTAAATTTTACATGAATGATAAGCTGGTGTTCATGTAATTCAGTCCAAGGGTATTACTGCCTGAGATTTCCTTTAAAAGCCTATAAGAAATAAAAAAGCTAATTTAGACAATAGAAAAAAAAATAAATCACAGGATGAGATCCTGGCTGGTTCCTACAAAAAAATAAATAAATAAAAAATAAAACAAATCATTATTTTTTAACACAATATTTACACAGGTTCAGTTTGAACATTGACAACTAACCACCCCAGGCTCATTGGAAATACATGTCTCAGCCTAAATTTTTGAGAAAAATAAAATACATTGCTCTGAGTACATTTCTTTGCATGCTTCAGATGGCAAAATCCACTAGAGGGCGCTGTTAACATTTTTGCGAATCTGAAATCCGTTATTTAGGTTATGTTTTTGTACGTTTCCAATGAAAAATTTACTAGAATACATTTTTGTGAATCTAAATGTATTACTTAGGGTATGTTTTGGTGTGTTTCAGATGAAAAAATCCACCAGAGGGCGATGTCTACATGTTCGCGAATCTGAAATGCATTACTTAGGGTGTGTTTTTGTACGCTTCTGATTAAAAATCCACCAGAGGGCGCTGTCAACATGTTTGCGAATCTGAAATGCGTTACTTAGGGTATGTTTTGGTATGTTTCAGATGAAAAATCCACCAGAGGGCGATGTCTACATGTTTGCGAATCTGAATTGCATTACTTAGGGTGTGTTTTTGTATGCTTCTGATTAAAAATCCACCAGAGGGCGCTGTCAACATGTTTGCAAATCTGAAATGCGTTACTTAAGGTATGTCTTTGTACGTTTCAGATGAAAAATGCAGTAGAGGGCACTGTCTACATATTTGCAAATCTGAAATGCGCTTTTTGTACGTTTCAGATGAAAAATTCACTAGAGGGCACTGTTTACATTTTTACAAATCTGAAATGTGTAACTTAGGGTATGTGTTTGTACGTTTCAGATGAAAAATCCACCAAATGGTGCTCTCTACATGTTTGCGAATCTAAAATGCGCTACTTAGGGTATGTTTTTGTATGTTTGAGATGAAAAATCCACCAGAGGGCGCTGTCTACATGTTTGCGAATCTGGGTTAGGGTTATGGTTACTTAAGTAATGTTTTTGTAAGTTTCAGAGAAAAAATCCACTAGAGCGCAATGTCAATATGTTTGCGATTATGAAATGCGTTACTTAGGGTATGTTTTTATACATTTCAGATGGTAAAATCCACCAGAGGGCACTGTCTACACTTTTGCGAATATAAAATGCGTTACTTAAGGTATGTTTTTGTATGTTTCTGATAAAAAATCCACTAGAAGGCGCTGTCTACAAGATTGTGAATCTGAAATGCATTACTTAGGGTGTGTTTTTGTACATTTTAGATGAAAAATCCAAAAGAAGGCACTGTCTACATGTTTGCGAAGCTGAAATGCTTACTTAGGGTATGTTTTGATATGTTTCAGATGAAAAATCCTCCAAGGATTGCTGTCTATATGTTTGTATATCTGAAATGCGTCCCTTAGAGTTCGTTATGATGTACGTTTGAGATTAATGCTCTTTCTGTACACGTCCAGGAAAAGTCAGCATCAGTTTTACAGATTAGCTAGCGAACCATTGACCTAAACCCTTTCCTAGACCCAACCAATAGTGTTTTCAAAAGCAATCTTGATTTTACAGGGCTTTAATCTCTTTTGAGGAAGTGTGTTTCGCCAATCTTGAAACTATTTAAACTCGTTTTTGTGGTATATTTGGTGTTGTGCAAAGAACTGCATGCAAATAATTATTTATTCACCAATAATGTCCTGTAAATATCATTAGTGTGAAAAGGAACGAAAAGTTGCCAGTGTCATACTGCCCCCTAGTGTTCATTTTACTTAGAAACGACAGTCAAACGTATGCTGCAGTATGTTTTTTTTTGTTGTTTAACTAAAAACGTAGGCTGAAGCACTTATTTTTGTCAATGAATCTGTGTTGAAGCTAACCTACTCAATCTTTAAAGCAACTTCAAACGTACCCAATTTATTTTTAAATTATAATAATAATCCAGGGCGCCACGGTGGCGCGTGAGTAGCACGTTCGCCTCACAGCAAGAAGGTCGCTGGTTCGATCCCCGGTTGGGCCAGTTGGCATTTCTGTGTGGAGTTTGCATGTTCTCCCCGTGGTTGCGTGGGTTTCCTCCGGGTGCTCCGGTTTCCCCCACAGTCCAAAGACATGCGGTACAGGTGAATTGGGTAAGCTAAATTGTCCATAGTGTATGTGTGTGAATGAGAATGTATGAATGTGTTTCCCAGAGATGGGTTGTGGCTGGAAGGGCATCCGCTGTGTAAAACAAATGCCGGATAAGTTGGCGGTTCATTCCGCTGTGGCGACCCCGGATTAATAAAGGGACTAAGCCGAAAAGAAAATGAATGAATGAATGAATAATAATCCACCCGTGTGATAATAGCGCATATCTCAGCCTGGCCACCTTTATTACATCTGCACCAGTTTACTACACAATCTTCAGCACAACCCACAGATAAACAGATGCTTTTGATAGACTACATTTGCAATTATCCCCCCAAAAAACAAGAGCCCGTTTGATTAGACTTCCCATGAGGAGCAAAACAAACAAACCAAAAACTCCAGGAGTCACCGCAGCTCCAGCTGGAACAGACAGTCATCAAAGAAATATCGAGAAATACAGTGTTTTAACAGCGCAGGACTGTTTTGATCATCTTTAATAACGCAGGGGAAACAAATGACACAGATCAAGCGAATGCCAGCTGTGACTGTACTAAACAACACTATGTGACACTGACGTCTAATGCTGAGCTGCTGTCGGCTGAAATAAAAGCCGTTTTATAGCCGATGAACTGTACAGAGCACTACAGTTGAACTAAACTCAACTCGACTGACATTTTGTTGAATCCGCCATCACATTTGATCATTTGAATATTGAAGCTAAATTTAACTAAATTACAACACTATTATGTTCGGTAGAACTGCTTTGTTGAGGTTGGATTGTCTTTGTTTTGTCTTTGTTATTGAACTGAACTGAATCAACATATGTGGAATAATGACACTGTTGTCTTCTGTATAGCTGCTTATATTTACATGTATGCAATTATCAGATGCTTTTTATTCAAAGCTGCTTAAGATTGTAGCTCAGTGTAGTGATCAATTTTGCAACATGGCCACTGTTACTGAACTGAATGGGATTCAGAATTGATGAATATATGGGCTATTGAACTGAACTGAATCAACATAGCTTAATTGAACAAATAGTGAATTTAAAAAAGAATTTGTTTCAGAACTTATGAATTTGTAACATGGACACTGTGATTAAATTGAACCGAATCAATATCGCAAAACTAAATCTGATTCAGAATTGATGAATTTCAACATGGACTGCTATTGAACTGAATTTAATCAATGTAGTTGAATTAAATTAACAGATTAAATGAATTTGTTTCAGTGTTTATGAATTTTGCAATATGGAAACTGTATTATACTGAACTGAATCAAAATTGCTGAATTCAATCAACAAAGCTGAACCGAATCAAAATCGCTGAACTGAATGCATTTCAGAATCGATAAATTGATACACAGACTTCTATTGAGCTGAATTGAATCAATGTAGATTCATTGAATAAACAGCCTATATTAATTTGCTTCAAATTTGATGACTTTTGGTACTGTTATCGAAGTTAGCTGAATCGACATAGATGTACTGAATCAAGTTAGCTCTGCTTTGTTTCACAGTTAATCAATTCTGCATGTTCTGTTTTGAAAGGAATTGAATAAACATCACTGAACTGAATTTGATTCACATTTAATGCACTGCAACTCGGACAACTATTGAACTGAATTGAATCAACACAGCTGAATTGAATAAATAGCTGAAATTAATTTGTTGGACACTGGACATGGACGTTGTTACCAAACTGAACTGAATCAAAATCACAGAACTGAATCAACAAAGCTAAAACAAAGCAATTCAAATTGACGAATTGCTACATGGACAACTGAATTGAATCAACATAGCTGAATTGAACAAATAGCTGAAATGAATTTGGACATGGACACTATGGTCATGGACACTAAACTGAACTGAATCAAAATCAAAGTGAACTGAACCAATACAGCTGACCTGAATCAAATTAGCTTTGCTTAGTTTTATAGTTACTGAATTGAACGTAGCTGAATTGAATAAATAGCTGAAATGAGTTTGTTTCAGAACTTACAGTATGAATTTTGTAACAGGGACACTATGATTAACCTGAATTGAATCAACATGGCTGATCTAAATCAACACAGCTGAACTGAATCAACATCACTGACTTAAATCAACATCGCTGAACTGAATCTGCTTTTAGAATTGAAGAATTGCTACATCGACAGCTATTGAACTAAACTGAATTAACATAGTTGAATGGAATAAACAGCTAATGTGAATTTGTCTCAGAACTCTGTTATTTATCTGAACTGAATCAACATCGCTAAACTAAATGCATTTCAGAATTGATGAATCGATACATGGGTTGCTAATAAACTGAACTGAATCAGTGTTGATGAACTGAATAAACAGCCAGCATTATTTTGGAACATGGGCTGTTATTGGAGTGAATTGAATCAACACAGATGAACTGAATCTAAATCAAAGTGAACTGAACCAACACAGCTGACCTGAATCAAATTAGCTATGCTTAGTTTCATAGTTACTGAATTGAACATAGCTGAATTGAATAAACAGCTGAAATTAATTTGATTCAGAACTTACAGTATGAATTTTGTAACATGGTAACTATGATTAACCTGAATTGAATCAAAATCAGGGCTGAACTGAATCAACATCGCTGAACTGAATCTGCTTTCAGAATTGAAGAAGTGCTACATCGACATATATTGAACTAAACTGAATCAACATAGTTGAATGGAATAAACAGCTGACATGAATTTGTCTCAGAACTCTGTTATTAATCTGAACTGAATCAACATCGCTAAACTAAACGCATTTCAGAATTCATGAATTTCCACATGGACTGCTATTAAACTGATTTGAATCAACATGGGCTGTCATTGGAGTGAATTGAATCAACACAGCTGAACTGAATCAAGTTACATTTATTTCAGATTCCATGAACTCAACTCAACTTTTTTTTTTTTTTGTTAATTGATGACTTTTGCAACATGGACATGTACTAAACCAAACTCAATCTAACCAATAAGCAAGATATTAGCATTTATTTCACAATTTTGACACTGTTACTCAATTGAATCAGCACTAAACTGACTCAAGCTGAATAACCATACTGCCGTTTCCAGTACAGCCACTGCTTATCACTGACTTTAACTTCTCATAACTGATGTACTTTGCAGTTATTAAGCCAAAAATGAGCAGAATAATAACTCTACTGTCATTTTAGAGATGCAGCACTTGGATTTGTCACATATTTCATGCAGTTTCATCTGTTAATGTTACTGTTCAGTGTACAAAAAGCCTTGAAACTGTTCCCATAAAGCACTATAGTAATAATAATGCTGCCATGCTTGTATAAAGATCCCGCTATAGTAATGTGACAGCCAGGCAGGCAGAGCTCCAATTAAAAATAAAAATACTGTAATTTGAGTCCGTCCTTGTCGTTTTGATGATCATCGGGTCTTAAATCCACTCTGTCAGAATGCAGCTGGAGATAAAGACGTAGTGGCGGACGGAGATTTATCAGTTCTTTAATCCCACAGTGACTCAGTGGGACACTCGATCACAACACAACTCACTGTGACTGAATACAGGAGACTCACTGCATTCATTTACAAAGAAAGACGAGATGTACTGCTCCTTCAGTAGTCCAGTTCTCTGGGTAACCATTCAAAGACATTACTGGGACTAAAAGAATAACAAAACTAAATGATTAGCATAGGCCTATTTCACAAAAATGACAACCGAGACCCGAATAGGGAATATTTCTGGTCATCCAGCTGCCACTACGACACCACTTGGCCTTCATTCTAAAAGACTGTGAACAGTATAGTTTTGTATCAGTCATTATTTATCTGACAAAGTCAAAATAGCAGATACCAACTGTTTGCTGGCTTTGCTGAAACATTTTTCAGAGATATATGAAATGGTCTAAATTAGACAGGTTTAATTCATGTAATGGATTCAATATTCATTCATTTTCTTTGGCTTAGTCCCTTTATTAATCCGGGGTCCCCACAGCGGAATGAACCGCCAACTTATCCAGCATTTTTTTAACGCAGCGGATGCCCTTCCAGATGCAACCCATCTCTGGGAAACATTCATAAACACTCATTGACACACATACATACACTACAATTTAGCTTACCCAATTCACCTGTACCACATGCCTTTGGACTGTGGGGGAAACTGGAGCACTCGGAGGAAACCCACGCAACCACGGGGAGAACATAAAAACTCCACACAGAAATGCCAACTGACCTAGCCGAGGCTCGAACCAGCAACCTTCTTGCTGTGTGGCGACAGCACTACCTACTGTGCCACCGTGTCGCCTTGGATTCAATATAATAGAGGAAATAATAGCACATGATATATTTTTATATGTGTCTAATATATCTTTTTACATTTAATGTATGTGTGCTGCTTAATATAGCATTATATCAGTATATACACTCACTAGCCACTTTATTAGGAACACCTTACTAGAACCCCCATTTTGCCTTCAGAACTGCCTTAATCCTTCAGGACATAGATTCAACAAGGTAGTGGAAAACTCCTCAGAGATTTTGGTCCATATTGACATGATAGCATCACACAGTTGCTGCAGATTTGTCGGCTGCACATCCATGATGTGAATCTCCTGTTCCACCACATACAAAGGTGCTCTATTGGATTGAGTCCTGGTGACTGTGGAGGCCATTTGAGAACTCATTGAACTCATTGTCATATTTAAGAAACCAGTCTGAGATGATTCGCGCTTTATGACATGGTACAATATACAAAGATAGGCTGTGGCATTGACACAATGCTTAATTAGTACTAATGGGCCCAAAGTGTGTAAGGAAATATCCCCCACATCATTACACCACCACCAGCAGCTTGAACTGTTGATTCAAGGCAGGATGGATCCAAGCTTTTATGTTGTTGATGACAAATTCTGACCCTAACATCCGAATTCGAGACTCATCAGACCAGGCAACGTTTCTCCAATCTTCTTTTGTACAATTGTGTTGAGTCTGTGTGAATTGTAGCCTCAGTTTCCTGTTCTTGGCTGACAGGAGTGGCACCCGCTGTGGTCTTCTGCTGCTGTAGCCCATCCGCCTCAAGGTTGGGCGTGTTGTGCGTTTAGAGATGCTCTTCTGCAGACCTCGCTTGAAACGAGTGGTTATTTGAGTTGCTGTTGCCTTTCTAACAGCTAGAACCGCTTCAGACCATTCTCTGTTAACCCTAGAGATGGTTGTGCGTGAAAATCACATTAGATCAGCAGTTTCTGAAATACTCAGACTAGCGTCTGGCACCAACAACCATGCCATGTTCAAAGTCACTTAAATCACCTTTCATCCCCATTCTGATGCTCAGATTGAACTTCAGCAGAGCATCTTGACTATTGGCTGATTAGAAATTTGGGTCCCACTTTATATTAAGTGGCCTTAACTAATATGTATTTTCACAGAAATTAATAATTTATTACTATGCACTTATTGTGTAAATACATGTTTTTACATTGTACTTGTTTGATTAAATACCTGTTTGTAATTACATCTGCAATTCATTTCTATAATTACATTTGTAAATACACTGTTGACCATCCCTTACACTTTAACCCACCCTTACACCTACCAATACCACCAAACTTGTCCTTTACCCTACCCCTATCCCAACTCAAAAGCACCACAAGTGTTCTCAAATACGTTATGAACACAATAAGTACATTGTATTTATTTTCTGATGCAAGTACATAGTAGTTAAGGACACTTAATATAAAGTGGGACCGAAATTTGCATAAACGAACAGTTGGACAGGTGTACCTAATAAAGTGGCCGGTGAGTGTATAACTATAATAATATAATAGAAAAGTGTGTGTGTACATGTATATATATATATTCGACGTTCAGATATTATTTCTTCAAGTAATTTCTAGCCTTAAGTGGATGGTAAAACCATTTCTTCTTTTCATTTTAGATTAATGTGTGCTGATTTTTCATTAAAAAAAAGCCCTGGAATGTGCGCTAAGACAGTGAATAGAGTCGATATTAAAGTTCAAGCTGACTTCAAAGCATATCTGCTGAATAGGTGTAATCAAAACAATATCTCCTTTCTGGTTAATGCTTACACAACACATGCAGCGCATAAACACAGCATTGCATTGGTGGCATGCTTTAATTGAAGCAGTTGTTCAGTTGGCTTCACACAGCATTGTGAGAAAATGCCCGAGCCGTGACTGCATGACACTGAGAAAATAACCCCGCGGCTTCACTCATTCACTGCCTCTCTCGCAGTTAGTTTAGTGCTAAAGAGATGGAACGACGCTGCGGCTTTATGACCAGAAACCATCATGGCAGAGCAATTAAAGTCCACATGAACTGAAAGCTGTGACTGTTTTTTGTGAAGCAGTTCCAAGAGAAACAGAATACTAAATGAGAAAGCAGTGGGCGTGGCTTGTTTTTCTACTGCGAGCTGATTGGATGTAGTAAAGTAGGCATTTCATTCGGAAAGATGGGGAAAGGGGTTTGGGGAGAGTTATTACAGCCTAACAGACTCCCCCTGTTCACCATTTCTGTTAGTTGTCAAAATTGACTGTTGGAGGGGGCGTGGTTAAGTGTGTTAGCCACGCCCAATACTTCAGACAGACCTAATCTGAGGATTGAACTGAAAACAAACAGCAAGTGCATTTTCAGATTTCAATTGTTGTAAATCACTGGCATACAGGATCAAAACCAGTCTGAAATCTTGGAAATCAGGCACCACATTGTCTCAGTCA